>BQNB010032276.1:24469-50866 GCA_026074375.1 Tanacetum coccineum | reverse complement strand
TATTCACATCAATCCATGACGCAAACACAATCAAAACTATATAAGCAACATAACATACAATTGCAAATATAAATATAGAGTGATAAATGCAAGTATAAATGTAAAGACATAAGTAAAAGGAAATGCAAACCGAACACGATGATTTATATTGGTTCGGTCATGAAGCACCTCTTCGCCCTACTCCACTCTCCGAGCACCAAACTCGAGAGTTATCTTCACTAGTCAACAAGCTCCCTTTAGGCGGAGAAAACCGTACACAACGTTTCTTAAATCAATTTCCAACACAAAGCTAGATGTCGAGTTCTAATCTTAGCTAGAACCAATCTATCACGACTTCAAGATGTTTTAATCTTTTGTTCAATATCTATAGATTGTTTGATTTTGATTACATATTGCTTGATTTAATGGATGTCTTATATTTAGTCATCTTACATGTGTAGTTGTCACATGTGATATTTAACGTGTTTGGTTTTTCAAAAGCCAAGAGATGTGTTTATTTGTGACAATGACAAATATGTTATATTGAGAGTGTTTTAAGGATTCTCCATTTCATGCCATGTGAAGTGAAGTGAATCTCATCAATATTATTTATCTTAATTGAGTTTGTGATTCTTTAATGATAAATGTTTGAAAAGAGACATATTTTATTTTATTTTTTTAAATATACTTCTCTAAAATTAATATTCTTATCAATGTTGTATATCATAATTAAATAAGTATAAATGTATTTTTACTTGTTTATGCATTGATACATATTTTGATAGGTTATTTTTTAATTCTTGATAAGATCGTTTAAGCTCAACTAGGATAGTTTTACAGATAATACTGAACACGCAGCGGAATAATAAAAAAGCAATATTATCAAACAAGGTTTTCTTTATTGAATGATTCCTATTTACCCCAACCTATAACATGGGGCTACACCAACTACTACGGTGTACTAACTAACTAACTAACTAATATACAAAGCACACACACTTTGTAATCAGACTCTCATTGGAGAAGTCTGTGTTTTCTATGGATGGATATGATAAAACTATGTGTCTATGTCTCTTTATATAATAGAGACCAAGACGTTACAAAGAATTCTAATCAAACACATTAATGCTATTAATTATCATTAAGTCCATCTTGTTTCATTCTTTTGTTCTTTTGTCTCATCAAATCTATAATTCCTAACAATTCTAATAACTTATATTTTTCAAATTATATGTAGTGTATTTTCTTGTAACACAACCATTTATGCTACGAAGAAAATAAAATGCATAGGATATATTTTATCCTTTATCAATCATTTAATACGATAAGTCCATAAAACCTTTAAACATAATGTTTCCCAAACATCATGTTATCCTAGGTGAATAAACAAGAATATTATTTTTATTTGAGAATTTAGTTAAAAGTGAATTTTAGCTATGAGTTGTGCTTTTATGTTGTATGAAAAAAGTTTACATATATTGTTTGTTTGCTCGTGTTTGGTTTTTCGGAAATGACACATTTACTAATTGCATTGCAATGTAAATTTGTTGAATATTTTAGATGAAATATTCAAGTCATCAATCCTACTTCATTGTGTATTTTATGCATGTATTAAACATATTAGTATAATATTTAGATCATAACCATTGGACAAGTAGACTCAATATGACATCATCCAAACAAGTGTGAGTTATGATCCGATGCATATTCTTTTCATCTAGAAAAGGATGCAATTATTTTCATATCAATCAAGTGTGATTGAGTTATGTAGATCCAAGATGATATCTTTTGTTATGTTTTGATATAATCTTGAAACTAAACAAATAAGAACCCAATTTCATGTCCATACACAAAAACTTGTCAATTAGATTTCAATAAAGATATCAATCGTAATTTGAATAATGAATTGATATATTCTTGAAATCTTTCTTGACCCCTACAAACACTCATTTAAAAGAAAATAAATAAATATTTAAATAGTGTGTTCCATTAATCCTAAGTTTATTTGTAAGGTGAGGTTGATGAATAATGATAAGTTAATTTCTTATTCCAAGATTGTCGTAAATTTTACTTGTGCGAAAAACTATTTGTTGTTATGCATCGTTTTTTATATTTTCTGAGTATATAAATGAGTTTTCTAACCATTTTTATACAACACACATCTTTTGTAAAATATTATATGTTATTTTTAAAAACAAATATATAATTATGTGTATATGTTAGAACCATGCAAGCACAAGCATTTTCTTTTTCTTAGTTACTAATTATTAATACAATCTTTTCTTTTGTTTAACCAACCCAAGGTCAAACAAAGCAAGTTGTTGAAAATATTTAAACGTGTTGTTGAAAATAGATTAAATCGTTGGAAATATTTAGGTGACTAGTTTTAACACATTTAATAATATACTTGATAAGTTATTGAACTCTTATTCCTAAGTATATTCCCATACTTGAAAAGATTTACAAGATGTTTATGTAACATTTGTAAATTAAGTGATTTATGCCTATATGCAATGCAAGAGCAATTTCGCAATCTTAATGCATGAAATCTAGCATAAGTTCTAGTTAGGCATAATTTGAAAAAACTAGCTACAAACGAATAGTATACATGGCTCATGTGCTTAGATATTCAATTAGCCTAATTACAAATAGAAACGATCATTTAATAATTTCTATTAACAAACTTAAGACACAAAGAAGTGCACATAATCACATAGCATAACACATAAAAGTACTTGTCGTCGTTTTGTGTATTAGATATAACAACGTATACATAGCTCGGTTTTATTTGAAAATAAAATACTTTCCTCCCCATTTCAAAAATCAAGTTTAATATTTTTGAAAAGTTAATTACACCATTTTTCAAAGATATACCGACTAGAAATGTCCGACTAGTAAAAAAAGATAAAATACAAGTTTTACGTTAAAACGCGACTCAACGTTTTGGACAATAAGTAGTATTTTGCGTTTCTGACTAGTTTAAGTTTGAAATAAATACTTGGAAGTATTTTTATATGAAAGTAGACTCAATTATCTTCGAAATGACGAGTTGCACGACTTCTACGGACTTACGGTTGATTTTATATAAATTTCAAAGTTTTTGAAAATCTGTCGAATCAGACAGGTGGTCCCCTTAAATATAAGGTGGCCGACCAGGAATTAAGGGCGCTGCCCAAACAATTAAGGGGGCCGGCCATCTGACACTCAGATTTACATTTTTTGTACAAAATTGTATACTGACTTTGCGGAAAGATGTACAACTTTCTGTACTTAATACCGAACATATAACACTTATTTTAAGCATCATTTTTACCTCGAGCTAGTATAATTAGTGTATTTAACAACAAAACTAATACAAGTTAACCAACAAAACACTTTTCATATTTAATCCTCTTTCATAGGTAATTTGATACATGGATTGTGCTCCATTTTTAAAACCATTTGTTTTGAAATCTTAGAGCGACGTGGCTCTGATACCAATAGTGGAAATCGTAGAGGAGGGTTGTCATTGTGCTTCTTTTGTGAGTGTTTTAGCACAAAAACCCACATTCTATTGTGCTTTCACCATTTGTACATGATCCTCTCTTATGCGTCTTGGCCAATAGGAGCTTGATTTGACTGATTTGTCCATGATATCTTGATATAGACCACTTGAATAGACGTCCTTGACCCTCAATTTGGAAAAGCCCTATGATTTTGACCTTGGGTAAACACGGGGAAGACGGGTGAATAGTAAAAGGGTTTTCGCGCCCTTTTTCGACAGTTAAAACTGTTATAGTTTAAAGAGGAATACGTTTTCCTTTTAAAAACTTAAATATGTTTCGTATCAAATTACCGATCAAGTGTGATATAATATGAAGAGTGCTCATATTAATTCTATACTAACAATACATATTCACATCAATGTTCACATTAATCCATGACACAAACACAATAAAAAACATATAAGCAACACAACACACAATTGCAAATATAAATATAGATCGATAAATGCAAGTATAAATGTAAAGAGAAAAGTAAAAGGAAATGCAAACCGGACACGATGATTTATAGTGGTTCGGTCACGAAGCACCTCTTCGCCCTACTCCACTCCCCGAGCACCAAACTCGAGAGTTATCTTCACTAGTCAACAAGCTCCCTTTAGGCGGAGAAAACCGTACACAACGTTGCTTATATCAATTTCCGACACTAAGCTAGATGTCGAGTTCTAATCTTAGCTAGAACCAATCTATCACGACTTCACAACTTCTTCACTACTTACACGACTTCACAACACAACTTCACGACTACACAACTTCTTCACTTCACAACTTCACTTCACAACTTCCTTACACTTCACAACTTCACTACACTTCACATCTTCCCTACACTTCACAACTTTACATCACCAAGACACTACCAAGATCATCATGATCTAACATACCTTCTTATGATCACCATGATCTAACTATTATACAAGTTTGGAATACATGGACTCGATCTATACATTGTGAATGTAAGACATGTCACGAATGCACTAACTAAACTGCATAACTTCACATCTTGATGATAGCGAGAGTTCTTCTCTTGCACTTGAATGGATGGATGATTGGATCATATTTAAACAAACTTATAACAAGTTAAGTGATCAAAGAAAAAGGTTTGAACGAAGAGTTTAGATCTGAGAAAAACTATGTGCAAAGAGGTGAGAAAATCGGTAAAAACAGTCCACTATTTATAGGGAAAAATATTAATTTTTTATTTGGGCGGTCCCCTTAATTATACAAGGGCGGTCCCCTTAATTATGGCCGGTCCCCTTAATTAATTAAGAGGGTCGCCCATTTTTCAGATGCTCCCTTTTTTGTCTTTTTGTGAGGAATGTTTTTCTCGAACTTTTTAGCCGTTTTTAGGTAGAAAAATTGAATTCAAAATGTTTATTTTGAATAAAACATTTCTTATAAATACAAAAATATTTTGTATATGTTTTTAAAAAATGTTTGTCCCATTTTATAATAAAATGTAAGGTTTGGAAAAATAAAAAAGCTCAACCTCTTTGTTTGAAGCTTTGTTTCACCTAATTCGGAAAGAGAACAATAGACTTGCAACTATAGTTCAAGTTTTCGCCCGATTCACCAAGGAATATTTAACAAATTAAAGTTTGTTTGTTCATACCTTTAGTGATTTACGTCGGGTGCGAACTTAAATTTGTTGTTGAAGAAAACATTAGACGTCGAAAGATGTTAACGTATGAATTGATGATTTGTGATTACCAGTAACTTAAGCACTTTACGTTATGTGTTATAAGTTACAAGTTTGTCATCACCAAACACTCATTCTAGTTCTTCCATCTTCCCCTGCTACTGTGTGACGAAAACAACATCGCCAAAACCACAAAATCCAATCCCTAAACAAAAAATCAATCACAATTCGCAAGGGGCAATCACAAACAACTCAATTAACAACACCTATTGTAAGTTTTTTTCTTTTCTCTTTCAATTTCATCCAGTTTTGCTCTTAATCAAAATTGGGGTTTTTTCATAGTTTTTGTATCTTTTATATTTTTATGATTAGGTCTAGGAAATCCATAACTAAAATGATTCCCGTAGTCATAGGAATTCAAAATTTCAATAGAATTGAGTCACAAAGTCTTTTTGGATTCGAAAATTTATAAAATGTATACATTTTTCGAATTTTTTTAAAGAAATTTCAAAACAAAATTTTATACATTGTTGATTCATACAAAAAACACGTTAAAATGATTATCGAAACATACATACCTAAATGCTTATTTTTCAAATCAATGGATAAAGTTTTATAAAAATAAAGAGGTGTTTGGTTCGTTTCTTAGGATTGGTTTCTAGAGTCGAAATGACTATCACTATATTTTTGTCACTTGTATAAACACATAACTAACTTGTATAAGTCATCAAGATATATAATTCATATATATGTTGATACATTTTATAAAAAGTATAAAATAAAGAGGTGTTTGGTTTAACGTTTTAAATCATAATATTGAGTCAAAACAAACACCATTTAATTCTCGTCAAGTCAAAAATAATGAACTAATATTTGTCAACAAAATATACAACTTAACGTATATCTTTCGACAATTTTAGTCAAGTCTTGTATTGATTAGGGAGTGTTTGGATCATTTCACTAGATGTTGAAATATATAACTAATATATACTCTTCGACACCCTAGATTAAGTAAAAAATAAATTAAGGAACATGTGGATTACTTCTTAGGTTTTTATTTTTAGAGTCGAAGTAATCCTTGTCCCACATTTGTCGCCTTTCAAAACTTTATTTTTCTTATTTTTTATCCTTTTTAATAATTTATTTCGTTGTTATCTTGTTTAGGTGACAAACATGCCTCCAGCAACAGTTGGTGATACCTCTTGTACCCGTTCTTACATTCCCAGAGTATCCCAAACACCCGACATTTCTCCTACTATCACAAACTTCTACAAACCTATCGAAGATCGATGTATTCATGAAGGTAGAGTTGTTGATCAACTTTACTACACATCTGATCACATCGATCGTTGTTTTTCTATCATACGTCTCAATTGTCTCTACGCAATTAATGAGCCAATTGTCCCTCGTTTTATTCTGGACTTTTATAGTCAAGTCACTCTTCAAAGAGATGACTCCGGCTTCATTCTTATCTCCTTCATGATTCAAAACGAATTCATCACTCTCTCCCTCCAATAATTCTGACAAATCCTCAGAATTCCATTCAATGGCCAAGCCGTATTCACAAACGAATGGGATCTTGGTTCTCTTGCATACTCCTAAGAAACCGAAAGACCTTATAATACCGACCTTCCTACTCCTGAAGAAATTCATAAATTTCTTCAATTTCAACGTGTTGACCCTAACCGCACCATCAAACATAAAAATGTCATTCTTTCACCAAATCAAGTTCTAACCAAAGAACTTAGACAAGACTTGAAAAGATGGAATGAACTCATTTATGAAAATATGTTCGAACTAGGAGGTCACCGGGACCATCTCCCGGCTTGCCTTGCTCATATATTATATTGTATCCTAGCCGAGCAACAATATAATCTTACCTATTTCTTTGTCAAAAGAATTGAAAGTGCAAGGGCAACTCCTAAAGCCCATCTTCCTTATGGTATGTTCTTGACACGTCTCTTTAGACATGTTATGGAACACTACCCTCACTTGACAATGGCATTTACAATGCCATTGATCCTGTCATGCGTCCACTCGATTTGAAACAAACCCGAAAACCCTAAAGTGATCATGGAAAAGCCCGTCACTCCGTCTCATCAACTTCCGCCCATCATAACCATGGATCTTCATCTCACTAAGGAGATGATGATGAGGATGATGGTGCTTCTCGTGCTAGTACCCCATCTCCTACTACTTACCTAAACTCTCTCGAACCTCTTAATTACCAACAATACAACATTCTCACTTCTTCTGAACAAAATAATGATCTTCTCTTCGAGCGTCAAACCGACTTGCTCAATCAAACATAACAAATGCATAAGGAACTTAGAGGTGGATTTAAATCTTTTGGCAAGGCATTACGAGGAGTCTTCGGGAAGAAAAAGAAATGAAGACGTTGAAGGATGATTAGCTTAGTAGAATAATCTATTTAGGACTTTATGTGAACTTATGTGTATGTTTAATTAATTGTGTGATGACAACCTAACTTGGTCAGAAGAACTTTAACTTGTTCAATTTGCTTAGGACCTTTAATATTTATGAATTATTAGTATGCTCTTATAATTATGCATCCTTGTTTTATAAATTTTTGATTATTGCAAACATACATGATATACTTGATTTCATGCATATATATGTTCACATGGGACTTGCTGCAAATTGACCACCAAAACACAACCTTTCTCATAAATTTTTACAAAAATCAAATTTTTGGTCGTCTGAAAAATTATATTTAACAATTATTGGAGGTTTGGTAGCTATGTAAAAAAAAAAAATAAAACAAAAGGGCATCAATTGGTAATTTCCTCTCATCTTGAACTTCCTCCATATGCATTTTCATCTTAGCTTCATCATCTTCTTCAGCTTCTTCATGCTCATCTGTCTCTTTATCATCCTCCATTCTTTGATTTTTTTGAAGATTCTTGTTTCTGCTCATTCCTTTTTCTTTTCTTACCAAGTGATTTCTTTCTGCTGCCTTTAGCTTTCTGTTCACTACTTTCTTCCTTCTTTGACTTATCAGATTCTAGTTCATCCTCTGTTCTTTTAGAACTTTCTTCTGTTCCTTCTTTGCTTTTCACCACCTCTGAATCCATAGGAATAAAAGTATTTACCCTCTTCATTTCCTTATGAGTTCTTAACCCTGTTTTCTTATCCAACTTTTTTAACTCTTAGCTTCAAATTTGTGATTTCCTGAGCTTGAGTAGTCTTAGTATGTTCCAGGTTAAGAACTCTCTCAGTCAATTTAGTACACATATCCATCAATTCAGTAAGTTTCAATCTATCCTCACCACTGAGCAGTGGATCATTGGAATGTGTAGGTACAAATTCCTCATTTGGTACGTCAGCAGTAGAATTACTAGGGTGAGGAACTGCAGTAGTCGTTTTCTGTTTCTCCTAGACTATTTCTTCTAGGGTTTAGATATAGATGGTTGAATAGTAATGGGTGTTTGTTAATTAGCAGTAGGAATACCTGAATCTACACCCTCTTCTTGATTAGCTTGAATCATCATTGTTGCAAACAGAGGTGTTACTCTCCCAGAAAAGTCTTTTCCTTCTCTCTTCATGTTGGCAAAGATTTTCTTTGTGTGTGAGAGGTTAACATAAATCTTCTTGTGATGTGACATATCACCAAGTTGTTGATTAATAAACACTTGTACAAATCGTGGATACATCAGAAATTTAACCCCTCCCTCTAAGTACTTTACCATAGCATCAAAAATGTACTTGGACATATTAAACTTTTGGTTTGTTGCCAAGCATATGATTGCAGAGGCCATAGTACTACTGAATTCTTTCCATGTAGTAGTTTTGGCACTAAGGCATTGCGTAATGGTATGAATTAAGAACTTCCATTATGGAGAAAAGAAAGCTTTATAAAACGTAAGCTTTTGAGAAAGTTTCTCATACCCTATCCTTGCCAGTTCTTCAAAGATAGTAGCAGTTGGCAAACAATCAATACCACCTGTATCTTCTAAGTGAAGATCACTTCTAATGCTTGTCTCCGTGATGATCACCTTCTTCTTAACAACTAAGGCTTGTAACTGACGTTCTCCATTAACCGTCTTTATCTTTGTTGTTGCCCAGAATTGTTCAATGCAAGGTGTGTAGATAGTAGGATTGACAATTAAAGCATAATGAATTTGGTTAGCATTCATAAAATCAATAATTTCATAAATTCCATCACTTTCAGCAGGTTTTTCCAAGAATGTGACCATGTTGTGAGTGTCAGAGAAAGTTAGGGTTGCCATTGTGTTGTGTTTTGATGATTAAAGATGAAATTGAATTAGGGTATACGTTTAGAGAGCGTTTGAATGATTGAAATTGAATAAAGAATCAAATGAAACCCTAAATTGAAGTATTTATAAAATCACCCTCAGCAGCATTAACTTGAACTGGTAGCACTAAATTATGCCTAGCAGCATTAACTTAAACTGACAGCACTATGTTATGCCTAACAGTAGTAAGTAACATGACAGTAGTAACTCAATAGCATCAACATAAGCTTAGCAGCATTAATGTATACCAGCAGTAGAAACTTTATGCTTAGCAGCATTAAGTTATATTACCAGTATTAACCTAAGGCTAACAACATTAAGTTTGAGTTACCGGCATTAACTTTAATTTCATTCGAAGAAGGACTTCTATCATCAATTAGTTCTTCGCACAAGCTCTCTTTCTATTTTTATGCTCACAATATCTCTCAATTCTTTTTGCTCACAAAATCACTCATTTTTGTTTTTATTCACACATCTCTCTTTCTGTTTTTCAACTCACAACATCTCTCTTTTCTTTTTGCTCACTAAATCTGACAATTTTATACAAAGTTCCATCAATTCCAATAGTTTCATACTGTCCTCCCTACTTCCAAGTGTATAACCTCTTGAGAGAGGTGGATCATTGGACTGTTTAGATGCAGTCTCAAACCTAGTTTGAGGATCTGCACCTCCTAATATGGTATCTTGGCACCGGGAACCACTACTTGAATCAGTTCCCTAAGGATTTGAATCATTAAGTGTTGCCATAGATTGGATCCTATTGATGTTACCACTGTCCTGCTCTGCATCTAAGCTAGAAGCAGTAGTGGCAGCCCTTTCCATTCTATCTTCCCACTCCTTATAGACAGTCTCATCAGCAACAAGGTTAATAGGTCCACTAGACTAAGATATCTCAGTGGTCCTTATGGCTTTCCTAGGTTTGTGGGTGTTTTTGGGTTGATATGATGATGGAACAATGATTGGTTTCTTTATTGCAGAGTTGAGTAAATATGGGTGTGGGTTGGGGATCAGTGGGTTGTCCTGACCCTTCATCCATATCTACTTGATGTATCAATCACTTTCATGCATTCTCAATTGACCTCCCCTCAAATAATGCTTCAAATTTACTCAACAGTTGTAACTCTAATGATATCCCAGCAGTACTAACTTTGGCTCAGCAGTACTAACTTTTGCCTGGTGACTCACTCGTTCTCACCCCTTATTATGAACCAATAAATACAAACAAATATAAATACACAACAGGGATCAGAATCCGCGAGACTAATGAAACCGGAAGCGGTATAGAGTTTTCCCGAGTCCGAATGGATCCCAACAAGGCTAGCAGAATGGAACATACGAAAGACGATTGATTGATAGTGTTTATAATATTACAAGGAATGATTTGGCACTAATACTGATAAGCAAATGCACATAAAAATGAGCAAAGAAAATAAGCTGGAATAAGAATAAAGCTAGGAATGGTAAAAACACTTAAAACTTTTATACTAAGACACAAATAAGCTCAAATAAGCTTAAGACAGATTAAATAAGCTAAGCTAACTTTAAATAAGCAAATTCAAAAAAAACAATTAAACTAAATTAAGCAAGAAAAACCCAGCAGTACTTGCAACAGTACTAACAGTATTAACTATCAGTACTAACTTGGAGTTAGTACTGCTAGCTTTGAGTTAGTACTGTTAGCTTAAGGTTAGTACTACTAGTCTTAACAAAACACAGTTAAACAAGAAATAAGGAGATAAGCTAAAACAGATATTTACCTAACCCTAATAAGCACTCAGTAATAAGAATAAGCAACTGGAATAAACCAAAATGGCAAATAAGCTAAGAAGCTACAAACTGATACACTATTGAAAACATTTTAAAAAGGAAAATAAGCTTAAATAAGCAAACAGTAAAGGAAAATGGTTTAATCTACTCTAAAAAGCTAAGGAAATCTTAAATAAGCAGAAATAATAAGCTGATAAGCTAAAATGAACCACCAGTACTAACAGTTTTAACTACCAGTACTAACTTAGAGTTAGTACTGCTAGCTTGAGTTAGTACTGCTAGTGAAAAATCTCAAAAGAGAACTAGCAGTACTAACTTAAAGTTTTCAAAAATAATTTTTTTTTCTTTTTATATTAAGCTGATTTGATTCTAATTTATTAAAAACAGATTATCTAAGAACAAAATAAGACACTTGTAAGCAAGAATAAGCACTTAAATAAGCTGAATCAATCTAACAGTTTTAACTTATAACTAACAGTGTTAACTAAGAAGGAGGCACAAACTATTTCTAGACTAATAATTAAGCAAAACATGCACTAAACATCATGATAAAGCATAAATAAGCAGTTCTGCAGTAACTAAGTGAACAAGAGAAAGAAAAACTTACAACACCCTTGCTCAAAACAGGGCTTAAACTAATAATCTACGAGCTCTAGCTTGCATAAAACAAGCTAGTGGTGTCCATAAGCCCATCCAGTATTGGCTTATCATCCATAAAGTAAGCTGTGGTGTATTTGAGAGTGATTTTTGAGATTACAAAACAACACAATTAAGAAACTTAACACTTGGAATTGTAAATTGACTTAAAACCTTAAATTTGCATTAAAACTTGAAAATGTTACAAAGCTGAAAGTAGGAGCTGTAAATGACTTAAAACAAACTGAAAATAAGCTAAATTATTTTAAGATTAAAAAAACATAAAAACATACATGCCTCACAGGCTTACAAAAAGGAAAAAAAAAAAATCTATTTATAGCCGAAAGTCGTTCTTCATTTGTAGAAAATTGATCCCATGAAGTAGATTTTGAACTTAAGCAATGAAGGATGGTATGTATGAGGTACTTACACTGAGGAGAAAATAAACCTTTGTAAAAAGTTAATTTATCAGTAGCTGGTTCATATCCCATGAGTGTAAGGTTTTCAAAAATTTCATTAGTTGTTAGGCAAGCAGTACCATCCTCATAATTTAAGTGAAGATCTCTCCTTACTGATGATTTTGTCACTACCACAGCCTTGCCATCAACATTGGCATGTATTTGCTTCTCTAAATTGATTGTTTTGAGACAAGCAGTGTTCCAAAACTATTCAATGTATGAAGCATAGATAGTTGGACTTACAGTGAGAGCAAAATTGATCAAACTAGCTGTCAGGAAGTCTAATATCTGATGAAAGTCAGCATTATCCTCAGTCTTTTCCAGATAAGCAACCATGTTATGTTGTTTGACAAATGCAAGATCAGCCATTATTGATGAATTTAGTTGGACGGCACGAAATATTGATTATGGTTTGTTAATTTAGAGCGTATGAGAGAAATTAGGTAAGATTAATGTATGATTGAGAACGGGTTTTATAGAGTTTAGGAAACCTATTAATGAAGAAACCGTTATAATTACACATTAGACCCCTAGCAGTACTTCCTCTAACGGTAACCCAGCAGTACTAAGTTTTCTTGGCAACACTAACTCTATGCCTAACAGTACTAACTTTTGTCTAGCAGCATAAAGTAAGTCTGGCGGCACTAACTAACTTCTTACCATGTTTAACCCTTAATACCAGTCCAAAGAGCATCTTTAACCCAATACATCCATCAAAACCATCTTTAAACACCTGGGAGCAGCACTAACCAATCTTAGCAGTATAAACTTTTTGTACCAGCAGTACAAAGTTTCTTCAAGAAGTGAAAGCTAAGCCCAACAGTATTAAGTAACTGATCATCATATTTACCTTCCAAATTCAATCCAAATAGCACTTGTGTATAATCCACTACACTTATACACCATTAACCTCCCCTGAAACCATGCAGCTACAAATTTAGAAGTCCAATGCTAGCGATTAAATAATTTAACCTGCTAACATCAAATCCCTTTGTTAATAAATCAGCTACATTATGATCTATATGGATCTTAAGCACCTGAATAAGTCTCTTCACATAAGAATCCCTGATAAAATGGTGCCTAATCTCTATGTGCTTGGTTTTAGAGTGAAACACTAGATTCTTCACAATACAAATGGTGCTTTCATTATCAATGTAAATCTTGGTGTTCATGAAGTTGAATCCATAATCAAGCATTTGATTTTGAATCCATAACACCTGTCCACAACAATTTTTAGCAGCAACATATTCTGCTTCAGTGGTGGAGTTTACAACTATTGTTTGCTTTTTACATTGCCAATAAATTAACAACCTCCTATTGTGGATTTCTTGTCAAGACTTGCACCAGCATAGTCACTATCTAAAAAGGATTCCAAGTCAAATGGTGAATCTCTAGGATTCTAAAGGCCTAATTTAGGTTGACCTTTTAAGTATCTAAAGATCTTCTTCACAACATGAAGATATGAGGTTTTAGGTGTAACTAGGAACCTTGCACAAGCACAAAGAGCAAAAGTTATGTCTGGTCTAGAAGATGTTAGGTACATCAATGATCCAATCATTGATCTGTATAAATGAACATCCATGCTATCAGCTTCTTTATCCTTGACCAATACCTTGTTAGGTTCCATAGGAGTGCTTGATGTCTTTATAGTGGCAAAATCAAACTTCTTTAATATTTCAGCCACATATTTTTCTTGGCTAATGAAGATTCCATCCTCTTTCTGTTGTACTTGCAATCCTAAGAAGAAAGTGAGTTCCCCCATAAAACTCATTTGGAATCTTTTGTGCATCAAACTTTCAAACTCATCACATAAAGACTTCTTTGTGGACCCAAAGATGATATCATCAACATACACCTGTACTAACAAGATATCACCTTTGTCCTTCTTGATGAACAAAGTCTTATCTATAGTGCCTCTTCTAAATCCATTTTCAATTAAGTAGGTAGACAAGGTCTTATACCAAGCTCTAGGAGCTTGATGTAGACCATATAAAGCTTTTTCTACCTTATACACTTTGTCAAGGAAATGTGGATCTTCAAAACTAGGAGGTTGACAAACGTATACCTCCTCTTCAATAGTACAATATAAAAAGGCACTCTTCACATCCATCTGGTACACAACAAACTCCATAAATGATGCATAGGCCAAAAATAATCTGATTGCTTCTATCCTAGCAACAGGAGCAAAAACCTCAACATAATCAATGCCTTCTTCTTGGGTGTAACCTTGTACAACTAGTCTTGCCTTGTTTCTAATGGCAGGTCCTCTCTCATCTTTCTTGTTTCTAAAGACCCATTTGGTTCTAAGGGCCCTCTTGTCATTAGGTAGATTAACCAATGTCTAAACCTTCTGAAATTGAAATTGTAGAAGCTCCTTTTGTGTTGCTTCTATCCAGATTGGATCTTTTAGAGCTTGAATCACTTTCTTGGGTTCATTTTGAGAGAGAAAACAGGCAAATAAGCAATTTTGATAATCTTTGTAATTTATTCTGCTCTACTTATTAATGTAACTAACCATAGCATGTTCATCAAAAATCTTGGTCATTCTCCTTGTTTGAATAGCTGAAGTTAAGTCTCCAATGATCTGGTCTTTAGGATGATCCTTGTCAATTCTAGTTGTGGGAATAAGACTGACATTCATGGTTGTTTCCATGTTGTTTAGGTCAGCTTTTGCACCCACATCTTCATCATCATAAGCATTACCAAAAATTCCAGTATCATCAATTGAAAACACATTTGGAACATCTGGAAGAGTAAATGCATTTTTGAAAGGAGAAAATTATTCAAATAGATGTTCATCAGAAGTTCTAGCAGCATTAACTGGTGATGATGGAGCATCATTAGTAAAAGATGGTTCAGCAGTACTAACAGGTGTACTAACAGTATTAACACTATTAGTGCTGTTAGGATGTACAGTTTGCTTTTCTTGTTGAAGTAGCCTTTCAAACTCACTTCTTGTGGCTTGATCATCCTCCCTATCTTTATCTGAAGCTCTACTTACATCCACTTCTGTAGGCTTTATTTTAGAATCTTCTTCACTATCCTTAAGACCTTGAGAGATTAATGGATCAGTTGTGCAGAAAGGTATTAAGACGTATTCTTATTCAGGTTCTGTCTTCTTCTCAGCTTGACCTGTAACAATGTTATCTCTAGTTCCTGCAATACCATTAGTTTGATTTCCTGCAACAACTGGCACATAGTTCATAGATATTGTCAAAGAATCAACATCAAAAAGCCAGTCTGGTCCATTTCCTGTCACATTAGGTGTATTTTCAAGAAATCTAATGTTTAAGGTCTCTTCAACTATCCTGGTCCTCTTGTTAAATACTCTCATGGCCTTGCTAACTACAGAGTACCCAAAAAAAATCCCTCATCAGCTTTTCCATTAAACTTGCCTAGATGATCCCTGGTATTTAAGATGGTAATAGGACACCCAAAAGGTTTCATGAAGTTTATCAATGGGGTTCTTCCACGAATAAGTTCATAAGGTGTCTTGTTATGAGGCTTAATGACTAAGACCCTATTTAGCACATAGCAAGCAGTATTAACTGCTTCAGCCCAAAAGGTGGTTGGCAACTTAGAGTCAACTAACATAGTTCTTGTAGCCTCTATCAGTATTCTATTCCTCCTCTTAGCAACACCATTCTGCTGATGAGTCCTAGCAATACTAAATTCCCTCTTAATACCCTTCATTTCACAGAAATAATTCATTACACTATTTTTGAACTCAGTTCCATTGTCACGTCTGATAACTTTTGCTTTATAGTCTAATTGATTTTCTATTTTAGTTATGAAGGTCTTTAATATCCCACTAGTTTCATCCTTAGTGGCAAAAAAGAATACCCAAGAAAATATACTAAAGTCATCATTAACAACTAGGCAATAAGACTTTTTCATTAAACTCTTAACATTTGTAGGACCAAATAGGTCCATATGAAGCATATGTAAGGGTTTTCGGATTGATTTTACAAGTTTGGCCTTGCAGAAGGCTTTGTGTTGCTTTCCTTTCTGACAAGCAACACAAGAATGGTCATTTTCAAAAATCTTTAAAGGCAAACCTCTAACAAGGTTTCCCCTCACAAGTTTGTTCATGTTTTTAAAGTTTATGTGACCAAGCCTCTTATGTCATAAATTGGATTCATCAATTGTGGCCTTAGGAAAGAGGCAACTTAAACCTTTAGTGGGAACAACACTCTTTAGGTCAACACTGTAAATGCTATCCTTTCTTGGAACTCTCAGCAAGACTTGACTTTCATCAAGTAGCATAAAGTCAGAAGATAAGACAAGACATTCAGTGTCAATAAAAAGAACATTATTCTTTTTGTCACATATTTGTAACACACTGAACAGATTATACTTAAGCTCCTTACAGAAGTACACATCCTCAAAATCCAATGTTCCTGTTTTGATTTTACCTTTACCAGATAATTTGCCTTTACCATCACCAAAGGAAACTAAACCACCATCATAATATTCATATTCATCAAGATAGCACTTGTTTCCTGTTATGTGCCTGGAACAACCACTATTAATAACTGCTTTTTCCTTATACTCCTTTTGTTGTGGGTTGTCCTGCACATAAAATAAGAGATTTAGATCTTTTTGGGGATATAAGCCATTATAGACTTGGATCTGCCTTGTGCATCAATGTAAGAAAATTTCTTGAATGTAGTTGATGCACTGCTGTTTTTGGCTTTCCAAACCCAGCATGCTGAGGCCTTAACAGCATTAGCCCCTTTACCCTTATTTCTTACTACTGCTCTATCCATAGCAGTAGTATGTTTTACACTGACAGTATTAACATTTGTTTTGGTAATGCTATTCTTGTTTGCAAAATATCTGTTAAAAGACCTTGAACTTTGTGAATATCCTCTTTTGAAAGTATTATTTATAGGTCTAGGATGATTCACAGTTTGTTTTGAGGCAGCAATATTAACTGGTCTAGCAGTATTAACTGCTTTTGTGTTAGCAATATTAACTGGTCTAATAGTATTAACTGCTGCACTAGCAGTACTAAGTTTCCCTGACCTAGTTAAGAATGCTTGTGGAACAAAGCTTCTTTTGGGATAAGGGTGAGACATTTTATTAGAAAAGTTTTTGTGATTCACCCTTCTTGAGTTGTTCCATGCAGGCCTTGCAACCTTTTTATCACAAACATAATGTAGATGCTCAAAACTGCCACAAGTATAACAAGCTTTATTTGTCATTTTAAAATCATTTCCTAGTCTTTGGGACATAAGATTGTTCCAATTTCTTTGGTTCCCTCTAGGATTTTGTTTAGCAGCATCTGTTTCCCTAACAGTCTTAACAGATTTTGTCTTTTCAATGCTAGGTACAATAGTATAATCTATCTCACTTTCATCATCAGAGTTCCAATCCTCAATGATTGGTGCACTAGTGTTGTCCATCCTAACAGCATTAGATTCAACTGTATTTGAAATATCCCTATCTGCAACTGTCTTAACATTGCTAGGTGTAACAACAGTAGTAACATCCAAATTTTCACTCTCTACAATTTCATCTATAAAAGTTAGATCAGGTTTGCGAGGTATGAAATTTCCTGTTAGAGGTGGGGGAACTGCATGATATGCCTTATCTGATCCAGACTTATCAGTTAAATTCACAAAACCTTCTACTGCAGGAGAAGCTGCAGTAGCTGCATTATATCCTAGTCCCTTTTTAAACTTGTCAATTACTTGACATTCTAGTATTTCATTTAAAGACTTGGATGAATTTTGAAACTTTTCTAATGTTTGTTTTAACTGATCTCTTTCTGCTTCAGCTTTTTCCAAATTCAATTTATATACATCTAAGGCATTATCTCTTAGTCTAACCTCAAGTTTTAAGACATTTATGCTATCTTCTAACACAGTCTCATTTTTCTTATAGTGAACTAGTCTACCTGCTTTATAAGATATAAATTAAATTGAGACTTTTTGTAGGCTGAAGACAAACTGTCATATTGTTCTTTGAGAGTAGCATAAGCTTTAACACATGATTTAGAACAAGAATTTACCTCAGAATCTGAACTAGAAGAACTTCTTGAAGATGTATATGCCATTAATGCAAAGTTTGTAGGATGCTCTTCTTCAGCTTGGTAGCTCCAATCATACCCTCTAATTCCATCTTGAGCAACCAATGCATTTTCAGTGGGAGTTTCCACTGTCACAGTTCTTCTACTATTCTCCTTTCCTCTGTTTTCCTGATTTCTAGGAGCTCTACATTCTCTTGCAAAGTAACCATTTTTATGACAATTGTAGCACTCTACTTTAGACCTGTCAAAACCAACTCTTTGACCTTTTACATCCAACTTCCTTCCTGTCCTCTTGATGAATCTCCTAGCTCTAACTGTCAGCATGGCCATTTTCTATTGTAAATCCATTTCTTCTAGGTCATTAGGATCAATTTGTTCTAGATCCTCTTATGCAAGTTGAGGAGAATTGGGCTGACTAGCTAGAAAGTACAGATCACAGCATCACTAAGGTTATCTCCAGATGTAGGATTTTGACTTGTACTTGATGATCCTGTAATTTCAGGTTCATATATCTTCAAGTTGTTGTATAAGTCATCCAAACTGATGGTCTCTATTTCTTATTTGTTCCTCCAGATCAAAGCATGAGTCTTCCATTCAGATGGAAGATATCTCAACAGTTTTAAGTTCATATCCTCTTGTGTAATAACTTTGCCTTGAATCTCCAACTGAGTGATAAGTTTTTGCAACCTATCAAAAGTTTGATCTATTATCTCTGAACTTGATCCTGCAAAGTTCTCATATTGTTGCTTGAGTAGAGTTCTCTGAACTTTCTTGGATTCCTTGTTTCCTCCATACCTCTTCTCAATGGCTTCCATGAGAAATTTTGCATCTTTATATGAATGGAACTTCAGTTGATCCTTATTTAGGAGTGCCATCAATAGAGTTCCTCTAGCTTTCATCTCATTCCTTCTGTCTTGTTTTTCTTCTGTAGTAGTAGGTTCATATTCCTTCTCAGTTTCTCTAACATTTCTCTTTAGTACTTTGTTACCATTCAGAATTACATCCCAAAGGGAGTAATCAGACATGAGAAAGTATTGTTCTATCCTATTAACCAAAGATCATATTCCTTAGGTTTAGGATAAGGATCTTGAAGTCAGAGTTTTAGAGTAGTTTCTTCTCGCCTCTATCTATCACTAAGAATTAATCTATATGATGTTGTTTGGATTCTTCATAATCAAGCTCACACAAGCTCTGATACCACTTGTTGATCCCAATGAACAGATCTTAAACTCCTTAGCTTGATGTAAGGGTTTTAGTATCCTGGATTAATCCAAAGGTACAAAGACTGAAACATTGAGGTATGATTTAAACAATGCTTAATCTAGTTTATACCACAAAGAAGATAACAATAATGAAGTGTTTAACACACAGAAATACATACCAAAAACAATAAGCTCCAATAATTAATACAACACTCTTTGATAGTGTAGGTTTACAACCTTGAAGCTATGAAACACTATAAAAACTGAGTTTTATATCTATGCCTAGGGTTCTTTTTATACACAAGAAAACCTAATGGGCTTACAAAACGCGTATAATGATGATGCATATCTATTCCTAATTTAACTCATGCATATCATAATAGCAGTACTAACTATATAAGACTAGCAGCACTAACTATTAACTAACAGTATTAACTATACTGGCAGTACTAACAATGTACTGGTAGTACTAACTAATATAACTAACAGTACTAATAACTTAGACTATTTTTCACGAATCTTCATCAGTAGCACTAACCATTACCAGCAGTATCAAGTTGAATCAGCAACACAAAGTTGTAGAAGTCCATAATTACCAATAAATCGTCCCTAACAGTTGCTAAACGAACTAGGGTTTGTACCCTCTTTTTATTCTAAAGTTACACACTCAAAACCCTAAATTCCAGTTTGTATAAGAGGAAAAACGTTGTGACGAAATAGGCGTCACTTTTAATCGTGACGCCTTCAGAATAGAATATTCTAGATATATGGGCAGTGTCGTGTAATTGAGACGCCATCGAGAGATAAATGGTGACGCCAAACTTAATCATCTGTGTTGACGGCGCACATTGTATTTGTGACGCCGTCTCCAGCCACTATAGAGACATTCTTGATAGATGTTGGTGTAGATCCATAGTCCCTTGACCGTTTCTTCTCCAAATAAAAGCCTAAGTTCACGTGTAGATTCTTCCAAATTGTCTTCAAAATGCGAAATAACTAAAAAGGAACGATTTAGTAACCTATTTTGCATAAATCACGATTTTGGGTTAAACAACCCTGGAGAAAGTGTATAAAATGACACCTCATCAAATACCCCTACACTTGGAATTTGCTTGTCCTCAAGTAAAAAAAAAAAAAAAAAAAAAAAAAAACAAATGGACATTTCTCCCTAGACAAAAACATATAAGGTCATTTTACCTACTCTTTAAACATATTCTACAACACAACCTTCTAGACCTCTAATTAAAAGCACAGAAAGTAATACTAGCACCTAGTCACATAAGTGTTGGGACTCTCTCTTTCACTCGGGTGTATAATGAATTAATAACAAAAGGGGGAAAACCAGAATAATCAACACTCATTACCCTGTCATAGCATATAAATTTACCATAGCTTGGTAAAGGATCAAACGCCCCACCACTGGGTCGCAAGTATTATTCATTAACTATCTAAGAGTCAATATAAAGGGTTGTGGGGTGTAGTTGTGCGATAACATATAATGAAACGGAAACAGAAACGGATGGGATACAATGGGTGGTGAATTTGGGTGAATTTGGGGTGGAGGGTTAGCTAATTATTTACACAAATACACCGCTGGTGGGTTGGCTAAGCCAAACACGAACGAAGATATACAAACTCTACATAATTCCTACATCAGTCTCTTTCTTTTTCTTTTCTCATTTTTTTAATAACATAATACATCACATGGGGTTTATAATACATACCTCTACACTTGAGCTTTTACATGTTCGATATTTACAATCTAACTAATGACCCGATTTGAGGGGATCAAAATAACATGGAGATCATAGACAAACATAAGGGCGTATTGACTAACTTTCTTCCCCATTGTTTTCGCGAAATAAATACTAAAACATGAGATCTCAATCGGACCCAAACAGTATTAACATTGATAAGGATTAAAAACCGTGTACTCAATAATTTAACATGGGTTAAAACATCAATCATGTACTAAAATGAGTACATACGGGGTAGGCTAATGCTTTTTAGGTGCACAATTGTTTAGGGTGAAAATGCTCTTCATTAATAGTTCGGCTTAACCAAAAAATTACAAGAACCATGAAAAAGGATAGGCTCGGAGGGTTGTACTAGGGGTATCATGCACTAAAGGTGAGTGCATGGCAAGTGCGTGGGATAGTTATATGATCGGTATGTCCATCATAACAATTACATGTTTAAAACATAGGTTAATCCTAATGCCTCTTATCAAGGCAATTCCTAATACTTACTATGTGGTCTCGGGATGCATCATAAAAACAAGTTCTAGAATTTAATATGCTACCAGTACACTCATATGAAATTTTACTAACACCAGACATTCCAGAAAAGGTGACAAGGCAATGCATACATGGCCGTAACGACGGAATAGACATGCACGCCTGCAGATCAACCTTAACTCGAACCGAGTAAAGATAAAATCATCTTCGATTACCAACGATGGGTACTCGAACCCCAAAGAATCTTAAGGTGACCCCTCACAATTCTTGTGGTGTAATTTCCGAGGTTTTTTATTATTCAAGTCCATATAAATTCCTATCCATTAGACGCTATTAATACTTTGTTTTCGTCAGTATGTGTTGTAAAAAAATTTAAATTTGGGTAAAACTTACCTCTTATGCTATGTTTTGATATATTACCCATCATTTTAAGGAAAAAGCAAATAACAAATAAAAGAATAGTTTCTAAGGCTTATTTCCCCCCTACACTTAAGTTGAACATTGTCCCCAATGTTCTCTAGAAGTACCCGTTAAAACGAATAAAAGGAAAAGAAAACAAGGAAAAGAAACTAGTACTCCCCTGGTTTACTCAATAATGGAGAAGAAACATGCGATAACTGGTTAAATCGTCCTCCAAGAATCATCTAATGAAACTTTCTAAGAACTTCTAAGCTTCTTCTCATCAAATATAACCTGTAATCAACGACAAAGACAACTATACCTAGCATAAAATGTGGCGATTTGACCAAAGACAATATAATTTAGTGTTCGACTCGATAATATGATGAGTATAATTTGTTATACTCATTAGGTTTTTGCAGGTTTAAAACAGAAGAAAACACATATTAAATGTTGTGTGTCAAGTTTATTTTCAAAAATAATGAAAAACTTTAATTTTACTGACCTAGGGTTTGAAGTCATCATGGGTTTGTTAGTAAAAACCCTGATCCAGGCAATCGTGTTACTTGCGTCACTTGTTAATCGTGACTCCGTCACCACGATGCCTGTTATATGGTCACAACAACCCTGATGAACTTCAACAACCAAGATCAGAAAACTTAAAGTTTTTAATTATTTTTGAAAATAAAACTTGCACAACATTTAATATATGTATTCTTCTGTTATAAACCTGCAAAAAACCTAATGAGTTTAACAATTCTCTCATCCTATCTATCGAGTCGAACCCTAAATTCATATTGTATATTGGTAAATCGCACATTTTATGCTTGGTATAGTTGTCTTTGTCGTTGATTACAGGTTATATTTGATGAGAAGAAGCTTGGAAGTTCTTAGAAGTTTCAATGGATTATTCTCCGGAGGACGATTTTTAACCATTATCACATGTTATACTTTCTCCATTATTGAGTAAACCAGGGAGTACTAGTTTTCTTTTTCCTTGTTTTCTTTTCCTTTTATTCGTTTTAACGGGTACTTCTAGAGAACATTGGGAACAATGTTCAACTTAAGTGTATGGGGGAAATAAGCCTTAGAAACTATTCTTTTATTTGTTATTTGCTTTTTCCTTAAAATGATGGGTAATATATCAAAACATAGCATAAGAGGTAAGGTATTTACCCAATTTAAATTTTTTTAACAACACATACTGAACGAAAACGAAAAAAAAGTAAAAAAAAATAATAGCCGTCTGAAAGAAAATGGATAAGGAATTTATATGACTAGCATAATAACCCTCGGAATTCCACCACAAGAATGTGAGGTTCACCCTTAGATCTTTAGGGATTCGAGTACCCATCGTTGGTAATCGAAGATGATTTTTATCTTTACTCGTTTTCGAGATATAAGGTGAATCTGCAGGTTTGCATGTCATTCCGTCGTTACGGCCATTGTATGCATTGCCTTGTCACCTTTTCCTGGAATGTCTTGGTGGTTAGTAAAATTCATATGAGAGTACTGGTAGCATATTAAATTTCTAGAACTTTGTTTTTAGATGCAACCGAGACCGCATAGTAAGTTATTTAGGTAATTGCTTGATAAGAGGCATTAAGTATAACTATGTATTAACCATGTAATGTTTAAGATGGACATACCGATCATAAAACTTATCCCTAGCACTTGCCAAGCACTACCTTTATGTGCGATGATACCCCTAGTACAACCCTCCGAGCCTATCCCATTTTCATGGTTCTTGTAATTTTTTGGTTAAGCCGGACTATTAATGAAGAGCATTTTCACCCTTAAACCAATTGTTGCACCTAAAAAGCCTTAGCCTACCCCTTATGTACTCATTTTAGTACATTATTGTGTTTAAACCCATGTTAATTATTGAGTACACGGTTTCTAAATCCTTATCCATGTAAATACTGTTTTGGTGACGCTTGGATTCATGTTAATGTATTTATATCGCCGAAACAATTGGAAGAAAAGTTAAGTCAATACCCCCATATGTTTGTCAAATGATCTCCATGTTATTTTGATCCACCTCAAATCGGGTCATTAGTTAGATTGTAAATATCGAACATGTAAAAGCTCAAGTGTAGAGGTATGTATTATAAACCCCATGTGATGTATTATGTTATTAAAAAAATGAGAAAAGAAAAAGAAAGAGACTGATGTAGAATTATGTAGAGTTTGTATATCTTCGTTCGTGTCTTGGCTTAGCAACCAAACCAGCGTGTATTTGTGTAAATAATTAGCTAACCCTCCACCCCAAATTCACCCAAATTCACCACCCAAATGTATCCCATCCGTTTTCTGTATTCCGTTCCATTATATGTTATCGCACAACTACATATACCTCTAGCTACCAAACCTCCAATGATTGTTGAATATAAGATTGTTAAAGAAGGACAGAAGGGATTCTATCACTTGATAAGAGCCGATGGAAGTTCAAAAAGGTATTCATCAATGATTAAGATGCTTCAGAACATTGATAGAGAAGATTTAGAGACTCTCTGGAAGTTGGTTAAAGCTAAACATGGGAATACAAGGCCAGAGGATGATTATGAAAGAGTGTTCTGGGGTGATCTAAAAGTAATGTTTGAACCTGACATAAAGAGTGAAGTATGGAAGAGTCTATAGGGATACAAAGTGACTGTTTAGAAGCTGTTTGATTCCTGTGGAGTGCACTTTGTAAGATTTAAAAATCTTCACATTTTTATGTTAGTCGAGAAGAGATATCCCCTCACCCTAATAACAATTACAAATATGCTCAACAAGAAACTTCAAGCTGATCATTAGAATGAGATGTGTTATGAACTACCCAAGCTCATGAAAAAGCAAGAAAAGGGTCAATAAAGTATTTGAATGCATCCTCCTGATAGTGATGAAGACTTTTAAATGAAGAAACTTGAAGATTCAGAAGATGAACATCAAGTTTAGGAACATCAAGTTTAGGGGAGGATTGTTGGGATTTAAAGACTTCAAGATGATTCTTAGAGTTAATACTGCTCAGGTATACTTTGTACTGTTGGTGATACTAATGAAAATTTTGCTAAGTAGTTAGTACTGGTAGTATAAAGTTACTATTGCTAGTTACTACTATTAGTATATATTAGTACTGTTAGTACAAAAGTTAGTACTACTAGTATATGTCAGTACAGCTAGAGTAAAGTTACAACTGCTAGCATAAAGTTAGTACTGCTAGTGTAACTTAGTACTGCTGATAAAGAATGAAGAAAATATTCTAAGTACTTACTATTGCTTGTGCTCAGTTAGTGTTGTTAGTTCAAAAGTTAATGCTGCTGGTTTAAACTGCTAAAAGATTACAACTGCTTGGAAAAGTTACTACTGTCAGATGGATAAAGACAAGAGAAAGGATTGGAGAACAAGAATACTTATAAAGATAAGTATTGAGTTATTTTTGTAAAATATATGTATAAGTTATTTTTTTAAAAGATCATGATAACTTAGGAAAGTATTGTAAGCCTTGTAGGAATCCTTGGAGTATAAAAGGAGGTTCTAGGGTATAGAATTCAATGTACCAAAAAAGGTGTCATTGTCATAGCTTCAAGGTTGTAAACCCTAACACTATCAAAGAGTGTTCGTATTAATATATTGAAGCCTATTGTTTTGGTTGTAATTATGTTTGTCATACACACATTACTATTATTCTTCTTAGTGGCATAAACTAGATTCTGCATAGTTTATATCATACTCTCAAAGTTTCAATCTTAGTACCTTTGGATTTATCCAAGGATACTAAACCTTACATCAAGCTAAGGAGTTTAAGATCTGTTCATTGGGATCAACAAGTGGTATCAGAGCTTGTTGTGAAGCTTTAAATAAGATGAAACAAACAATATATACTAGATCTATTTCTCAGTAATAAGATGGAGACAGGAACTACTTCTACAACTCTGACTGCAAGACTTCCTATCCTCAACCCAGGGGAATATGATCTCTGGTTAATGAGGACAGAACAATACTTTCTCATGACTGATTACTCCCTCTGGGAAGTAAGTCTGAATGGTAACAAAGTGCTGAAGAGAACTGTTGGAGAAGTTAAGCAAGAATATGAACCCACTTCTGTAGAAGAAAAGCAGGACATGAGGAATGAGATAAAAGCTAAAGGAACTCTAACCTGCACGCTCACAACTAACAAAACAAAACAAGCAAAAAAAACAAAACAAGAGAAAAAGAAAATCTTTTTGTATTATTATTATTATTATT
>BQNB010032276.1:0-21085 GCA_026074375.1 Tanacetum coccineum | reverse complement strand
ACTTAAAAGCAAAGTGTTTTTCATATAGCTCATTTGGACACAATTTCCTGCTGAGTCCAGTAACGTGGGCTTGTGACCCACGATGGGGCATTAAGGTTATTTGGATAGCTAAGAGCTAGGGGCAACTTTGGCTCGAGCTCGAGTGTCTGTGGGGACCTTGTTGTAATGTGTTGCCACATGATATGGCGCACCCTGTCTCCTTATGGATGAGGAGACTAAGAAGGCCTAACACAACCTTCTTGCGGTGTAGCCTGTCCACACGACTAAGGTTCTATTGGAAGATATAAAACCCCGGAAGGCTAATTAATGTCTTTGATTATCTTCATAAAACATATAGTATATATAGGATACAAGAGATAGGCTTGAGCCAAGATAAAGCCTACAGCTAATTTACAACAAAGCATGACAAGGATAATATAATCATACCAAATATAAGAGTCAACTATGACTCACTAATATTATCAATTAATTTAATATATTTATCTAATACTCCCCCGCAGTTGGAGCGGAGGTCTTCGATTCGACTGGAGTTAAACTTGCAAACGGAGAGAAATCCTGAAAAGAAACTTGATAGAGGTTCAGATTGATTTTTTTAATAACAATTTTTTTTGTGGAGTGAATAGAAGTAGGCTTTTTTTAAAAGAATAGAAGCGGCTCATGACGGCCGACGGTTAGGTGATAGAGAGATTTTATTCTTTTTGGAGAGGATAGAAGCGGCTCATGACGGCCGACAGTTAGGTTTTGAGAATGAAGATAGAGATATTTGATTATTTTTTTTGAGATGAAAGAAGTGGCTCATGACGGCCGACGGTTAGGTTTGAGAATGAAGATAGAGAGATTTAATTCTTTTTGGAGAGGATGTTTGTTTGTTTATGGTTACAAACGGTGGAGAAGAGATTTGACGGGGTGGTAGAGCAGCGGCAGCGACGACTTGATGATTGAGTAGATCTCAAGATCGTACCAATGTCTCTGATACCATATTGGAAGATAGAAAACCCCGGAAGGCTAATTGATGTCTTTGATTATCTTCATAAAACATACAATATATATAGGATACAAGAGATAGGCTTGAGCCAAGATAAAGATAAAGCCTACATCTAATTTACAACAAAGCATGACAAGGATAATATAATACAATTATCTAGTAATCTGGGTGGAGTATGAAAGACGTGAAAGAGAAGACATAGGTTGAAAGAACTGGGCGGATAAACCCGACTATGTGAGGAGCTTCGGGCCAGTAGGGATGACAATGGGTTGGGGAATTTCGGGGATCGTATTTACCATCCCCATCCTCGTTTCTCAGCCTCATCCCCATCCCCGTCCCCATCCCCATCGGGGAATCGATTTACATCCCCGTACCCAATGTGGATCGGGGATCCCCACGGGGATTCAGGGATTTTTCGCCCTTATAAATTGAGCATAAAAATTACACAACTAAACAAAAATATAAAGAATTGACCTACATAATGTGTTAGAACACAGGCGTTATACATAGTTTGATTAATTAAAATTTCATTCAACTTTAAAGCATCGTAAATACTAAAATATCACATATACTATATAAATAAAATGGATCGAATGTGTGTATTCGGAAAAAATATTAGTTGAATAATATGTAGTTAGTACTTAACATTTTAAAAGTAGTCGATTCATTAAATATGACATATACATACAAATATACTTCAAGTATAATACTTGTCAATACTTACTAACTTATACATATACATGTACATGTAGTATTAATATACAAATAATTTATATATATTTGTACAATAAAAAGTTCGGGGTCGGGGTCGGGTATGGGGCTGGGGATTTATGTTATCCCCATCCCCGCCCCATCCCCGGTTTCATAATTCGGGGATTCCCCGTCCTCATCCCCATCCCCGGTCAACTCGAGGATTCCCCAGTCAATTCAGGTTTTAGGGATCGGGTCCCCATCGGGTACGGGTTTTATTGCCATCCCTACGCGTAAGTCATTTTCTTCAACATATGCATACTCGTATACATCATGCTAAAAGAAAAGAAGAAAAAGAAAAGCGATTTTTTTTAGAAAATTCATTTGACACCATAGGGTCAGTTTATGAAATTTGAAAACACATTTTTCCCACTATTTACACAAATGGTTTATACAACAAAAATTAGTACAATTCGCTCAACGACATTCGTTCAACACACAAATTTGTTATCGCGATCCACAATTTTAAAATTATCACCAATTTACAAGACATCATTTATATAGTTCGGTCAACGGTCATAGCAAGTATCAACAATACCCTCTCATGGACTATGCAAACAAGTAACATACACATGCGAAAGATTCACCAATCGAAGCCACCCAACACTCAAGGTCAAATCAATCTCATACAAGCCGAGTGCCCTAGGGGTAACCATGACCTCCAAGCTTCACTCATAGTACAACCTACACGATGACACCTCCTCATAACTCATAACCGAGAACAATTACAACAATCATAATAACAACGCCGAAAATAACATACATACATACCAATTTTTCTCAAAAAGGGATACATCATTGGCATTCAAAGCCAGTACATCCAACCGTAACGGTTTTAAGTTTCCAATACATAAACTACATATACATGAACTCTCCTAGAGTTCTAAATCAAAAGTAATAGCTAAAGAGTGCACAATCACCATGCCGGTGATAAGATAAAACTCTTAGGAAACAATAACCTCAATCCTATAAATCTAAATCTTGAAATCCTCCTACTTACTAGTCCGTGGACGATAAAAGTATGAGGTTTTCGTCTACTAAAAGCATTTCGAGTCTAATTTCCAGAAACATAAGGCCTACCGCCTAGAAAGTTTTGGATCCAAGGTGAAATTACTATTTTACCCCTATTTATCAAAGCCGCCATTTTCCAAAATTTTATCGCTCAACTAAACTAAGTGTATCTCCTAAATTGCGCGTCCGCAAAGCCGAAACGACCGCTCAAATCTATGTTTTTTCAATATCTAAAACTTACAGTTTTACATATTTATTTATTACTATATGAGTTATTGAACTTATTACTCATTCAAATTCTGGTCTTAATTTTTGACTAGTTTTGTCATTTTGGCGATATCTCATTCGCCGGGCGTCGATATGACTCCATCCGAATTCTTACATGTACCTAAGAGGTTTCTCTACCTCCTAGTTTAATTTCCCAGGTCTTCATAGATCATAAATATTTTGAAACGTATCCAACAACCTGCTATCTCAAAGCAATCCCCAAAGAAATTTTTGACAAATTTTTGTAGTTTACGAAAATGAGCGTAAGTTGAAATTTATTGATGCTTTTGATGTGAGACCAATTGGAGGTGATAACCTTAAGATCTTTCTATAGGTACCTAAATTTTCTTTTGAAAAGTTATTACAAAAATATGTAGTTATACTCTTTTCCCAACGGTATACCAGATTTGACTAGTTTTAGAAAAACGACGATATCTTACTCATCCGGAAGAGTTAAAATTCTATCAAACTCACCACATGTACCTTAAACATGTACCAACATCTTAATTGGCTTTCCCAGGTGCCGTAAGACCAAAAATAATTCACAATCAACCCCACAACCTGCTGGTTACAAACTATCGTAAAATCCATTTCAAAATCCAGCCAAACACCATTTTAATTCCCCCAAACGCCAATACAAAGCCATACCCAATGACTTAACACTCTTTCAAACACAAAAAATCATAGATTTCCAGAATCAAACATTTCATGACTTACTAAGTAGAGGTCGATACGAGAGAATCGGAACACAACGCCAACTTTATTCGAAAGTTCCAAAAATAGCCGTTTCCAAACGACACGTTACGCGAGAATAAGTTAATAGTCGTTTTCCAAAACAATGAGGGTTCATGGGATGACATATAAAAGTCACACTCCCATCAACTGGAAAATTTCAAAACAATAGGTTACGAAACAACATATGCGATTCAAAAGCAATGGGAAAATATTCGAACTCGGAGTCGAACAATAAATCACCCAATGGGATCGACAAACTACGACGAATCAACATCATCAAAAGATGAAAAGTAAAGTCGCGAAAAAGTTTCGAAGATAATCATATAACAACGATGTTTTCATCATGTATCAAAATGATTTTATCATATCGCATCGAAATGTTTAAAGAAATTAAACTCTTCGCAAGAAGCGAATATCAAGATATATATAATCGTACACCATAGAACGGATGCCGTATATATATATATATATACCTACACGTATATAATAATTATATCAAGTGTCACCCACTTTATTCTTGAAGTACAGAACCTACAAAACAATTATAATGAATATAGGCCATAGATAAGTTTGAATAAAGGTGTTAAGGGATTAAAAGTGCAAAAATGTGTAAATAGACAAAAGATAATGTATATTTTTTAATTACATAAAAGGTAGAAGGGCAACATAGAGGTATTTCAGTTCAATAAACCAAAAAAGTGTCTATAAACTCACTTATCCTAATCCTCCTCACAAAACAAAATAACCGTCCCTAAAAACCTGCCTCTCTCTAGATCAATTATTCTCCCACCAAGAAAATAAAAATCACCAGTCTATGAGGACGTAATAAAACTTTTTGGATCGATGTCATATGAATCCAAGATCTACAAAATTAGTAAGTGCTTTAACCGATTTTGTTTTTTGTGTGTAGATGACAATCGATTTTGTTTTTTTATTGATTTTTAATGCTACGTGTCTTAATTGACATATCAAAATCTTTCTTTGATTCTTTGCTTCGAATTAAAATTGTTTATGGTTTTTTAATCAGTTTTATTTTCTAAATCGATTTACAGTAAAAAAATAAGTTGGATCATAAATGGTTTTTATATTTAATTCGATTTTGAATCACTGAGAATGATAATTCATATGGATTTAGGCGAATGTAAAAAAGGTGAGTGAGGTGTACAAATTGAGTGTTGATTTGTGTAAATTGAAAAAAAATGGTGGGTTATTTTTTATTTTGAATAAACAATATTAATGGTAACTGGTCATGGATTGAAATGTATTAAAAGTGGGTTTTGGATTAAAAGTAATGTAAAATACTGAGATGCTTTTGTCTAGTGTTGGAAAAGTGGATTTATGGATTCTAGTTTCTTGCAAAAATATTTCATGCATCCCAACAGTGGTAATGGTTTTCGATTTTGTTCAGTGTTTGTGTGAATGCGTAAATTCTTTATTGGGGTGCTCTTAGGTTAAGTCATGAGTGTGAGAGTTTGTGTTTATCAGGCAGTCAAAGATAAACATAACATGGGCGATAATAGTCAAAGAAAGCATAACTAATTAATTTTTTATCATAATATAAAATAACAATAATCTAATGCCTTGTTTAATTGTTAAAAACAGGGATTGGGCGTTTTTGGTGTTGATAATTAAGACGTGTTAAGCGGTCAACGCAAACATACATGTTCTTGAAAGGCATGCACACATGTTCTATTGAATTTGACGAGACAACGCAGTGTGCACATATGTTTTGGGAGGGTACTCGTATATTCCAACAAATTTGATGAGAAAGTGAAGCGTGCGCAGATGTTCGTGGAAGAGTGCACACATGTTTTTGATGACTTACACGTTTATGTTTAACAAGATACATTTGTATTTGAATTGTATTTTATTTTATATCAAATTTTTTGTATACCATTTAGTTTTTGGTATGTTATAAATTTAGTGGTTACATTTATATGTTTATGTTTTTTTTGTTATAAATATCATAGAATATAAAATATACACAAGAAATATATGTGCAATTATCATTTGAAGCAAAACAAGTTTGACGTGTAAACAATTGTACGCATAAAAATATATGCAAAATTACAATATTAAAAAAAACACATATGCACCTGTTTTTTTTCGAGAACATGCATGTAACAAAAAAAATAAAAAAGAGGATTTAATTTTGAAAATTCTAAGGCTTAAAAAACGTTTTTTTATTAAAAAAAATTAAATAGAAAAATGAAAATATATTTTACTATTATGCCCTTTTGAATTAAATAAAAACATTTAATAGTACTAAATTCCCCTTGGTCCAAAGATGGTTTTGTAAGTTCTGTACCCCCCCCTTCTTTATTATATGTGATTTTGTGATGCTAAATCCATATGGTGGAAACTGTGTTTTATTATGTTCTAATTCAGCATGATGCAAAAATAATGCTTAATGGATATATAAACCAAAAGTTTGATCTAATTAAGAACACGTGATAGAAAGTTTTTGACTTAATGAGACTCAAGGTGATCAAGATTAAACTGCCCCTTGCTCTCTTAACGTGATTTTAATAAGACATTTCGTGCAAAATCCATCAACTATGGCCTACCTGTGTTGTTTGGGATAATTATTTGCTTGAATTACGTAGAATTTTGTTGAGTGTTATTAAGTTGTTCTGTTCACATGTTCTTTAGTTTGTATGTTGATTGGTTTGCTTTCTCGGTATTTCTAACACCCCTAGTGTTAGTTATGGATTGTTGTTACTACGAGTCTACTCTTTTTTGGACTTATGAGAAGTTAGAGGATGCTGAGTTATCGATCTTTGATATCAAATTCTCTTCACTTTACCACCGTAGACTTGTATTTCTTGTGTATGAGGACAGAATTGGTTATTTTTTGACAACTTATTTTAATGATGACAGTTCAAAGAAAGTGTTGCACAATTTTCCCAAGAACATATCGCTCCTCATGCCGAAAAAATAGACAAAACAAATTACTTCCCAGAGGTTCAGTTCAAGACAACCACAACATTGTTTTTTATACAATATATGTTATCTGTACACGTCTACTAATTTCTAAACATTTGACTTTATGTTATGTTTATTACTTGAACCTACAGGAGGTAAATATTTGCCAAAGGTTTTGTTTGTATACAAACTAGTTAATCCTTTATATTATTCCATGACTTCGTTCTTATTTCTTTTATTTATCTTAAAGCTAACAAGTGGGGAGCATGTGGGAGTTCTTGCAATGAGCGAGCCTAATGGTAATTTTTTATGTTACTGTTTCGAGTTACCTTGAATCATTGTACATTAATGAAGCTTTATGTTGAGTTGATTGTTCCTTTTTTTTCATATAATCAGCTGGTTCAGATGTTGTTGGTATGAAATGCAAAGCTGATCGTGTTGATGGCGGTTATGTTATAAAACCAGTTGGCTCAGCCGTCTACTATTGAGAAAAAGGTTGGTTTTATTCCAGTTGAATTAATTTAGTTGTGTATTGGTTTACTTTCATTAGTATGTTATTTGATGTGCGGCTAAAGGTTGTGACGTGTGTAGTATTAGTGATTTAATATGTGTGCTATTGAATATTTCGAATTTATTCGAGTATTTTAATTAGAATCAATCTAGTTGTTGTTCAAGTAGTTATAATTGCTCAGTATCCGTCAATTTTTTGTATGAGTAAATGGGATATGTTGCATAAATACCGATGGTGTTATATTAAGGTGATGTTAAAATAATTATGTACTTTTTTTTAATGTGCAGTAAAAGCAAGATGAGGTGCTCATAAAAAATTTCAGCGTGCACATATGTTTTTGGTAGACGTGCATATATGTCTCAACGAAAAAAAAAAAAAAAATTAATATTTGACGAGAAAGCGCAATTTGCATATATGTTCTTGGAAGGGTACCCATACGTTCTAAGAAATTTGATGAAAAAGTTAACCGTGTACGTATGTTCTTGGAAGAGTGCACACATGTTTTTGAATGATGTGCGCATATGTATTTGAATGACGTGCACATATGTTTTTAACAAGATACATGTGTTTTAATTGTATTCATTTTATATCAAATTTTATGTATAGTATTTATGTTTCGGTTTGTTATGAATTTAGAGGTTGAATGTGTATGTTTATGTTTCAAATATTAAAGAAATATATATAGCAAAAACATATATGTAATTACCATATATTAAATAAATAGACATCAAAGTTTGATGTTTAAACAATTCTATGCAAAAACATATGCAAAACATGTGCACTTTAATTTCTGAAAACACATATGCACCTTAATTTCTAAAAAACATGTATACTTAAAAAAGTATAAATTAAAAAAAAATTAATTCCGAAAATTAAGGAAATAAAAAACGTTTTTTAAATTAAAAAATTCACAAAGAAAAATTAAAATGCGTTTTAACTTTTATACCCTTTTGAATTAAGAAAAACATTTAATAATATACTAAATTTCTATTGGTCCAATGGTTCTGTAGGTTCTGTACAAAAAGTGATTTTGTATTGAATGGTCCCTTAAAGAACCACTTTTATGTAAGATCGATAACCTACAGAACCACTTTTGGACCAATAGGAATTTAATATTAATAAATAATTTTATTTAAATAGAAAGGGTATAATAGTAAAATGCATTTTCACCTTCTTTTTAAATTTTCTTAATTAAAAACGTTTTTTTAAACCCTTTAATTTTTAGAATTTTTTTTTTAATTCTATATTTTTTTTCAGCATAAATATTTTCAGAAAAAACTAGTGCATATATGTTTTTTTTTTAATATTGTTAATTTCATATGTTTTTAGCGCAGATTTTTTTTGCCTATAATGGTAATTGCACGTATGTTTCTAGTGTACATTCTTTAATCTTCAAACTTTATAACTAAAAACATAAACACATACATGTAACCTCTTAATTAACAAATCAAGAACATAAATATCATTTTTTTATATTAAATAAAATACAATTCAAAATAAAAGTATTATCAAAATCATTACAACATATATGCACGTCTTCTAAAAACATATATGCACGCCTTTTGAGAACATATGTGCACGTTGCGCTTTCTCGTCAAAATCATAAGACCATATGTGCATGGCCTCGGATAACATATATGCACGACTTCTAAAAACACAAGTCGTCGATCATCTCGATCACACGCTTTTTTTTCATGATTAAGCCATCCTCCTGAAACAAATATATTTAAAAATGTATAAAATCCTCAAACTAAATTTAAAAAGAAACCTGGGTTCCCATAAACGCACTTTAATTCATACAATTAAAATTAATAAATTAAAAATCGAACAAAAACATATATGTAATTGACCAAAAACATATATGTAACGGACCAAAAACATATATGTCCTATTAGTTTTTTTTACATATCTTCTTTTTTCAAATGGTTTATTCTTTAACCCATGGTTCTTTATATGTTCGAAAGACATCTAGGTAACAACAATAACACAAAAGTGAACAAAACAACATGCAGCCAAACAAGCGCCTAATATAACCTTCAATTCGGGCATAACAAACTGAACTAAGTACCCTTATGTTAAAAGCACACGTCAAAAACCATATTGCGGAAACATAACACATGTCAAGAACCAAATTGTGGAAACTAGCTTAAATTGTTTGTAAATAGTTTTGTATGCATCAAACAAAAATGACAAAACAACTATTATCGAACCAAATGAATACATCATATGTATAAATCAAAAGTAGTACAGATAGTTAAATTCCTATTTAAAAGTTTTAATTAGATTTGTCATGAAATTTATCTTGTATGTGATTTTGAAATATACATCTTGAAATTGTTACACATGACGATCTGAAAGACCAAGTGGGAAAGCAAACAGTGTCTCAAGGGACCCTATTTTTATTTTAAGTATTGAATAGGAACCAATATCGCAATACTGCGAAACCATAAGGACTATTTATTGCATCCATAATCTTCTCGTCATGTTTTACATTGTGAATCTAGTTCATTTGTCCCTGGGTTACTCAAAAAGTTGGTGTTGGAACTGTTCTATTCAAGTGATAATCTGCTGATGCATGTTTTTTTGTATCAGGAGTAGGTCTCCTATTTCACCTCACTATCAAAAATTAAAAGCCCTTTTAATAACAAATAGGAAAACAATAATAAAAAAACCTCAAAAGGATAGCCACCGCTGTTCCAGTCGCCGCCGCCGTCATCATCCACCTCCAACCGCCGCTGCCACTATCTTCCTCCTCCCATCTAACCGCCTCTAACCAAACACTGAGCTTTCCTACCTAACTGCTTCGAACCAACCGGATCTGTAAAAATGATACACACAGACAAACCCGGATCTCTAACCATGATACACATAGACAAACTCAGATCTGTAACCATGATATACACAAACAAACGGGTTTTAACTATTTTGAAAAACTAACTCTGCGTCGAGCGGTTATCGCGTCCTAAACGAACAACTACAATGTCTTTATTATCGTCAACAATAATTATCAACATCGGGGATCAATATGTGTATTTATGTCTTAAGATATGTGAGTAAATTAGATCTGAAGATAGGATGATGAGATGTGTTTAAATGAGAGAGAGAAAAACTAAAATATTTGGTATGATTTATTAAAAGAGACGGTTTTGATAAAAGTGTAAATACAAGAATACCGAAAATGACCTTCAGCCTATTTTTAAGTATTATGTAATTTGAATTATTTACTAAGATGCGATTGTGCTTTAATAGCCATTGATTAAATGATCCAAGGGTTAACAAATGGTTCTGTATGTTCTGTACAAAAAAGTGGTTCTGCAAAGAAAATCTCACTATATATACATACATATATACATTATATATAACAGGAGGCATTTGATTATTTTTTGCCACGTCATAACGCCATGTCATCTTGGTTGCCATGTCATTAACTTTTTATTTATATTTTTAGATAATTTTAAAGTTAAATTTATTTTATTTTTATTTTTTTGAAAATTTCGTTTTTTAATTATTTTTTTTGTAAATTTTGTTTTTAAAAAAAAATTGCCAACAACAAGATTTGAACCCACTATCTTTGTCATATTAACAAGCTACATAACCACTAGTCTAGCTAACTTTTTTGTATTATATCTTGCAAGTTAAAATATATAAGGTCATGCAAAAATATAATTACTAAAAAAATTCTCCCTAAAAAAATTCTCCTAATATACAGAATTTAAAATTCGGTATATAAATTCTTTTTAGATAATTTCGGAATTGATTTTAAGAAAGATAAATCATTTAACTTCTTATAGAATTTCAACCCTAATATCATTGTTTCGTATCTTCACATCATCCGATATTTACCATAAACCCTAATATCATTCATTCATATTCATGTCATATTCTGTTATTTTAAGATATTCATGTTTGCAACACATATGTGTAGATTAATGCTCTTATGATGTGATTTTGACAACTATTATAGATCATATTATTTGCACATGGCTTATACCTTTTACTTTGTTGTGACCTATTTTCATATTTGCAGGATCATATCATTATATGTGGTTTCGGACGTGTTGGTCAGGTATATCACAATTTTTAATCGTTTTTGTTGATGTAGTTCATAAGATCGACAAGAACATGATGGTTTCGGTCTTTATTATATGGTTATTCAGTGTGTGTGTTTTACTACTGACTTTTTGGTTCATTCAGATCATTGCCCAGCTTTTTTCTTCCCTTTATTGCACTCGATGTGAGAAGGTATAAACTTTCAGCCTATCTATTTATATGTTATTTTGTGAATATGTGTTCTTGCATCATGCGAGATTACCTATATAATACATCTGAGGTTTGTTTTTTAGTAATGTGATTGCTCGCAATGGTGGGAGACATAATATCTTTTGGTTTAAATAATTTTTTTCTTTTTGGGTTTTTGTGCCTATTTTGCCATTATGTATGTTGCAGTTTCCCGTGAAAGTTCTCGCTTTGGTTCCTCAACAATAGAATATGTAACTTTTCTTTTTCGCTCTTTTCATTTGAAGGAAACCAATGACATGGATAATTGAATCCCAATTGTGTTTATGAACTACTTTTAAATGGCCAAATTGACAAGTGGATCGACTTCTCTTCATTTGAGTAGGATGCCAATTTGAGAGGTTCGGTATTGCCAAGATTGGGATAATTGTTCCTGTATGTTTCTCTTAACCATTATATATCCTTTTTAGGATACTAAGAAATTGTTATGAGATCAAGAAGGTGCTAGCTCAAGCTTTGGGAAGGAGCGGAAACCATTTACAAGCTTCAATGCATGTTTCTCATAAGGGTCATTAGCCAATGACGCTTATCAGGTTTGTCATAAATGAATCACCATGCTTTCCAAATACATGTATAAAGATACTAATTTATTTATGTTATTTGAGCAGGAAAAAAAGCAAGAGTAAGAGGTAGCACAAGCATTGTCTAATATACAACATGCCCAGGAAGCAGATTGTAGCACTTGCCTTAAGAATATACTAATAAGATTTATTAAGAATGTATATGGACTGGATTTTTCCTATCGTTTCTCAATACAAGGATAAGATAAATTTAATCCATATACAACGTAAACAAAATCACAATGAAATATAAGGTAAATAATGTTATACATAAACAACATCATGGTGAAACAAAGTGATCCTTGTGTAATGGCCACCAACTTAAAATTAAGAAGTTCAACCAGGCGAGGTCAAGGAAGATGCACCAAAGAAAGCGCTAAATGACATGTGAAGGAATCCGAGGTAAATAGTTTTACCTTTTGTGAACAATAGTACCAAACTACTGTGACGAGACATGTTATGGGAAGCGGTTTGAGTAAAATGCCAAACAACAAATAATAATCTGTTTGTGTCACATCCAAACGCCCCCATCTTTGTAAGGTTATTTACTTTTCCAATTAGCTATCAATCTCATCTTTGTATTATAAATATAATTATAGATCTACTTATCTGGATTAGTAATTGTGACTTGTGAGAATGTTTGGATGTTTGGGATTGGCTTATTGAAACTAATAACTGTTGACCTACATTAGTTGTTTTGAATAATATGCTGAGTAATGCAATTAAGCAGTTTTGATTATTTGGTTTTTGTATCTGATACAATAAATAAGTAATTTCCAGGATGTTTGATATTGAGATTTAAAACTGCTTATTTGATTATTTGTTGAGCTAAGTTAGCTCTTTTGAATGAGCACTTTCAGTTTGAAAAGTGATATGCAGTCTTATTAAGCAACAGTACAAACTTTCCTAATAATGCTAGGTGATTTTGCTGTAATATTGTGTACTTTAGGGGCTATTTTGAAGTGATAAGATTATTAGTATTGATCAAGTTACTATCAGAGTGATTATAAATAGTCCTTTTTTAGACCCTAATCACATGGCATACAATGTGTATCTCCATTTAGGCTTATGTAATCTTTTAGTTATAATTCTACTGATTTGAATCCCTTTTTTTAGAGGGGTGAAGCCAAGTTATTGACAGAAGATTGGGAGGGAGTAGTAGCAGATATGAGGGCAGCAAAAGAAAATCACCTCAGGTTAGTCATAATAACTTATTTATAGTAGATAACATTTTTTATATTTACATATTTGTAACTATTGACATGCCATTTTAAAGGGACATGAGCGTTCGGGAAGGACTTATGAAAGCTGAGAAAGCTTTGAAATTAAGCCAACAAAAGGATTGGCACAAGATTTTAAGTATTTCAAAGATTGCCTCCCCCCCCCCACCCCCCCCCCCACTCCGCCATGCCTAGAGCTAAAAGGGCTTATAGAATCTAGCATTCCTATGCGGCCCAGGATAAGATGTAGGACATTAGGAAGAAAGTAACAGGAGAATAATTCAAAGAAAGATAAGCTATTGCATATGAGGTCTTTTTGACCTTTTTTTATATAGGTGAAAGATGGTTTGGTAGGGGTATAAGTCAAACATGTGGATTTAGCTCTTACGGACAGGTTAGGGAAACCACTGTGTCTAAGACAAATTCTTCAAGCATATTGAGTGTCAAATATGAGTATATTTTCCAGTAGTGTTTGATAATTTGTAAAATCATAATTTAACATGATAGGAGTTGGGGGGCTTATTGATATGTGGGCTGGGGTCTTGAGGGGGTAGCGAGTTTCAAGGTGGACTCCAGGGTCCAATAAGCGTTCTGGACCCAGGCACATGTGGGCGTGAAGATGAGCGGTTTTAAGCTGTAAGGGTGCGGTGTGACGAGTGCGGGGTCCTGATAGTGTAGGGATTCGTTTGGTGCGGCTTGTGTGTAAGGGTTGGGTACGTTTATCGGAGCGGGTGTGATATGTGTGGCGGTTCATTGAAGTATGGTGGTAAAGTATAATGGGTGGTGGGTTGTGGGTACTCGTGGCTGGTGTGCTGGGTTTTTTTTTTTGTTTTGTTTGCTGGGTACGTTTTTGTTGTTTGTGTTGTGAATGATTGGTTGTATGTTGTGGTGTTTTGGTTTTGTTTTGTTGTTTGTATTGTGGCTTTTTTTTGTTGTGGTGTTGTTTATGGTTTTGTGAGTTTTCTTTTTGGTATGGTGTGTGGTTTGGATTTGTTCTTGGTCTGTGTTGTGTTGTTGTTTTTGGGGTGTGTTTTAGTTTGTGTGTTTTTTTTGTGGTTTTGGGTTATTGTTGTGTTTTTTTGATTGTGTTGTAGTGTGTTTTTGTTGTTTGTGTCTCATTTGTGTTTTTTGTGGGGGGGGGGGTGTGTGGTTGGTGGAGAGTGTGTGTTTTTTGTTTGATGTGAGTTGTGTGGGTTTGATGTCTAGTGTTTTTGGTTCGTGTGTTGTGGTGGTTTTTTGTGTGTTTTTTTTTTGGTGTTTGTTTTGTGGTTTTGTGCTTTGTGTTGAGTACATCAACACTACACTAACACAAACTCCCCCCTTGTTGTGTATTGAAAATTATTGCAGATCCCAACCCCCATAAACGAACACCCATTAATGTGTCGTACCTTATAATTTAGTTATAACTCCCAAGTTATTGTGTTATTATGTTGTGGTTGGTGTTGGTTGTTTTTAGTTTTTTGTTTTGTTGGTTGTGTTTATTGTTTGGTTATTGTTTTGTGTTTGTTTTCTTGTGTTTGTTTTTGGTTGTGTTATGTTTTTTTTATGATTTGTGTTTGTGTGTTTGTTTGGGTTTGTTTGTTTGTATTTTTGTCATGTTGCTGTTTTACTGTTGTTTTTATTTGTTCGGTTATGTTTGTTTTGTTATTGTTGTGTTGTTTGTTGTTTGTTTTGTTGTTTGGTTACTGTTTGTTTCTTTGGTTTGTTTTGTTTTGTTTTGTTACGGGGGGGGGGTTTGGGGGGGTGAGGGGTGGGGGGGGGGTGGTGGGGGGGCGGGGTTGGGGGGTGGGGTGGGGTGGGGGTGGGGTTTGAGGGGGGGGGGTGGTGGCAGTGGGGGGTGGGGTGGTGGGGGGGGGGGGTGGGGGGTGGGGGGGTTGGGTTGGGGTGGGGGGGGGGAGGGTGGGGGGGGGGTGGGGTGTGGTTGGGGTTGGGTGTGGGGGGCTGGGGGGGGGGGTGGGGGGGGGGGGGTTTGGGGGGGGGGGGGTGGGGGGGGGGGGGGGGGGGGTTTGGGTGGGGGGGGGGTGGTTGGTTTGGGGGGGGGAGGGTGGGGGGGGGGGTGGGTGGGGGCGGGGGGGTTATTGGGGGGTTGGGGAGGTGGGGGGGTTTGGGAGGTGGGGGGGTTGAGTGGGGGTGGGGTTGGGGGGGGTTGGGGGGGGTGGTGGTGGGGAGGGGGGGGGGGTGGGGGGGTTATTGGGCTGGTGGGTGGGGTTGGGGGGGGGGGGGGGTGGGGTTTTAGGGGGGGGGGGTGGGGCGGGGGGTGGGTCTGGTGTGTTGTTGGGGGGGGGGGGGGCGTGGGAGGGGGTGGGAGGGGGGGGTGGGGGGGTGGTTTGGGTAGGTGTGGAGGGGGGGGTGGGGGAGGTGGTTTTCGGGGTGTGTGTGGGGGGGGGTTTTTGGGGGGGTGGTGTGGGGGGGTTGGGGGGTGGTGGGGGGGGTTGGTGGGGTTGGTAGCGTTTGGGGGTGGGTGTGTTTTCAGGGGTGGGGGGAGTGGTGGGGGTGGGTTTGTGGTGTGGGGGGGGGGGAGGGGTGGTGGGGGTGGTTAACTACACACACACACATTGTGTGTGTGTGCGGGTGGGGTGAGTACGGGGGGTGGGTTGTTGGGTGGGGTTGTGGTTTTTCTGTGTTGGTTGGGGGGCGGTTTTGGGGGGGTTGTTGGGGTGGTTTGGTGGGTTTCTTCGGGGTCTGCGTGATGCTGTCTAGGCGGGGGTGGGGAGGGGGGGTGGATGGGGGGGTGGGGGGTGTTGGTGGGGTGGTGGGGGTGGGGTTGGGTTGGTGTGTGAGTCTTTTTGGGGGTGTTTAATGCTGGTTTGTCGGAAGTTTGGGGTGTAGGGAAGCGGGGGGGGTAGGTGCTGTGTATTGGCGTTTAGGGTGGGGGGGTGGGTTGGCGTTGGGGGGGGGGGGGTCGTGCGAGGGTGGATTTTGGGGGTGGTGGGTTTTGGGGGTGGCTGGGTGTGGGTGGGGGTGGGTGTTTGTGGGGTAGGTGGTAGTTGGTCGGGGTGTTGCTGGGTGGGTTGTTTGGGGTAAGGGGTGTTGGGTGGGTGGGGGGTTTTTTTAGGTGGGGTTGTGGGTGGCGGGGTGTTGGGTAGGTTCTGTAGGTAATGTAAGGTGATATTATGTGGGGTTTTAGGGGTGTGGGTTTCATTGGGCGTTTGGGGTTGGTTAGTCGGGCTATGGTGTACTAGGGGGGTGGGGGGTGGGGTTAGAGGTTGTGTTGGTATGTAGTGTGGTTTTAGGGGTGGTTGTGAGTAAGTGGTGTGGGCGGGAGGTCGGGGTGTTTGAGTTGCTCATTTGAGGTTGGTGGGGGTGGATGCTGTTCGTTCTTTTTTATTGTGTTGGGTTTGCTGTGGGTGGGTTGGTGTGGGGCGAGTCTTGGTGGGTTTAGGTTGATGGAAGGGTTTGGCTTTGGTGTGAGGTGGGTGGCAGGTGTGTGGGTGGTTGGGGGGTAGTGGGGTGGTCTGTGACTTGTGTGGGAGTATGTGGGTGGGCGTGCTGTTAATTCGGTGTTGTGCGGGGTTATCTTTTTTATTTAATTTTTTATATTTTTTTGGTAGTGTGGCGTTTGGAGTTGTGGGTCGTGTGGGGGCGGAGAAATTCCTGTTTGTGATTGTATTTTATGTGTGAATTTCTTGTTTTGTGAAATTGTTTTAATTTGTTTTTTTATTAGTATCTTTAGTTTTTTTTTATATATTTTAAATTTGCATATATAAGTTATATTAGTCATTGTTATATCATGTAATTCTTATTTCATACAACATACAGGTTTGCTAGTATCCTACTTATGCGCCATGCATCATGCCAAATTATTAATGAATAAACTTACTTCGTCTTTATTCATATCGTTATTTTGTAAAATGTAACTTTATTTCACCATGTTTTACTTTTTTTTTGTCTCAAATGAAATGACCCATCTATATCAGCAGACCGGCATAAGTAATGGCGTTGGACCAACCTAAAGGGACTAGCGTAGTTTTTTATTTAATCATGACATCAAATAACGTCACTTTATTATATCATTTATCCCATCTTGTTTTGCCCAACTTTTTATATAAATTTTATTGCCATAATTTAGGTACTTAAGCTGCCTTTATAAGTTGTATAAATGCAGGTAATTCATAAGTGTTTTGTGAAAGAAGAAAAGAAAAGAAGATGCTTAAATAAGGATCGCCATTTTTAATTTGGAGCTTTTTCTTAAAACAAAAAATATTTGAAGAGGATTTTTGATTTTCTGACCAATAGCCGGTATGAAGAACTAACAATGAAAAGAAAAGAGAGTATGCGTGGATCAGCGCCAAGGACTTCACAAGGGAAACGCCGTTTTGAAGCCATATTCTCAATACCAATACGGAGTATTCCTTCTGTCTACATACGCCGTATCCATGAAGATAACTATTCGAATATACAGTAAATAAAGTAAATTGGGAATGATATCACTGATTGATTGAGAACGTAGCGCGCACTCTAAGGAATCAAGCAAAATACGCCGTATCGACCTAGCCAGATACGGCGTATCGAGTCTTTTTCAGACACTATAAATAGAAGACTCAAAAACGAGTTTTCAGTGTGCAATATCATATTCTTTATACCATACTCATTAAAGACGAATTTTAGAAGAGAAGATCAGCCACCAAGGTCAAGCATTGATCATGAATCCATAGAAGACATCGTGTAATTTTTACTCTCTTAATCGTTAGATTTTAATTGTTTGATTACGCTTGTATAATTACAATGATTGTGGGCTAATACCCTCGGGTATTTGCCATCCTAATGAAAGTTCAATGTTTGGTTTGTATAAAAATCGATTTCTTAATTAATCGTTGATTGTTTTATTATGTTTATCACCTCATACTTGTTTATGTGTTTGAATATGCGACCTATAATTCAACTGGGTCTAGTGATACGGACCAAGTAATCTAGATACCGGGATAGCTCTCCATATCGTGTTTTATATTACTGGACCAATAGGATCACAAATAACGTTCTGTCTTTGTCTTTGAATTATGAGCTTAGTTGGACCGGTAGGTGACCCGTTTATGTTTCAGCAATCATGCTCTTAATTAACTGATAAAGATTTGAATAGTGGACTACCAGTATATAAAACACCGTCAAACAATAAGTGGGTAAAGTCCCGTTGGGCTAGGGTTTTAACAGGATCACCACTGCTTTGATTCCCTAAGATAGATTATAATTAAACTAAAGGATGCTTTATGCGGATGCGTTAATTGTGACAGGATTAATCGTGTCTAGGTCTTAGGATGATGACCCGCCTAAGTCTTAAGAATGATATGCCGCTTCGAGATAAGTAAATCATTGCACTAAAACAAACAAACCAACATTGAACCGGATTTAATATGGCTAATACAGTTTTCTATCATTTGGCTTGTACCGCTTTTCTATCTTCTAATTTTCTTCTTTTATGTTTATTGTGTACTGAATTGATATTTGTCATCACCAAACCTGTGCCAGTCTCTCAGGCTGAAAACCCCTCATATCATTAGACAACGTATATAGCATAGGTTTAACCAGTAAATAGACTAATTAGAACTAATTAAAATACTGATAGAATATAGGATTAATGTTTCACTCTTAGTGTTCGACACCCTACTTACCGCGAAACTCCACCCGATCGGGTACACTGCCCGTTAAAGTGTTGTTTTAGGTTTGTCGGCTAAATATAAATTTAAAACTTGATAATCAAATAATTGACCCTACACGACAGCACATCAGGTTTTTGGCGCCGTTGCCGGGGAGTGAATTAATTAAACCTTATTCTTATTAGTATTTCTAACCATTAATTAGTTTAGTTTAGTGTAATCTAATTATTTAAATTCTGATTGTATTTAATCGCATTGTGTGTTTAAATTGTTTGTTTAAATTCCCGCAATTAATTGTTTTAAATAGTATTTTGTTTTGACTGATCACCTGATACGCCGTATCCACCTGTTGGATATGACGTATCTAACCTTCTGCTCAGGACAGCGTATCGAGTTTTACAGTCTAAACAACGTATCTGCTCTCCAAACAATACGGTGTATTCTGTGAACTCAATATGGCGTACTGGCATTCAACAGACCTATACGGCGTATTCACATTAACTAGATACGGCGTATATGTCGATTGATACAATAGCAATTCGATGATCACTTAATCTTCTATATCCTACTAACAATTTCCTCTATTTTTTAAGAAAGTGGTGATCACTAGTAACAACTCAGGATGATACCAAGTTGTGATGACACAAGGAATGAGAATAGAGAACATACTAACTCACGGGTGATCACAACTTCCGAACTAAAAATAAGTGAAGAATTTTTGAAAATATTGCAAGACAACGCCTTCAATGACATGGATGGAGGGGACATTATTGACCACATTGCAAGGGTGCTCGAAATAACCGAATGGATTAAGATACCTAATGTGGAAAAAAATGAACTACGATTACACGTCTTCTCAAAATCATTCAGTAGAGATGCCGTGACATGGTTGAACAACGAAATAAATGTAACAACTATTACCTAGAGTGAACTGAACGATAATTTTTTCATAAATATTACCCATTGTCTCATACCTGCAATAGCAAAACCCCTGCTGACCTGGACAACAGAACGGATTACTTTGAATTTATATATTGGCTGGTATCAAACTTTGACAACTATTGGGAGATTGAAAAAAATACCAAAAATAGGTTATGGGAATTTTACGTGAATGAACGTACTAAAGGAACGAGTGGCGACCTAGACGAATACAAAGAACCATGCAAAAAGACATGTTCGGATACATTTTATAAACCCTATTTAGACGCACAGGAAGCAAAAGACATCTACGAAATTATTAATAGGGAATATTTTCTGATACCAATCCCCGCTCACCGCGACATCGACAACCCAGACGAATTATGCAGAACCGAAGAATTCACAGTGGTACGACATTCGATAGGCAATGATGAAGAATTTGTTACTGTAAGTCCAAGCAAAATTAATACTGTTAAAAGAACTCCTGGCAGCATGTCTTGAATCTACCACAAACTCTTCAACAGAAAGGATCACGGATGGGAGGTAACGTGGATGAGATAAAAGGGAGAAATAAAAAAAGGTCGAACTTAAAGACTAGCTAAAACAAAAGTGCTTCCCGGGAGACAACCCAGTCATTTTAATTGTTTATCGCATTTTAATTGTTTGTTGCACAAGTCTGTCTTCCCAGACACTCTATACGGCGTATCGAAACCCTCTGGATACGGCGTATCAAAACCCTCAGGATACGGTGTATGGACGTTATCAGTTTTAAAACTTAATATTTAATTTCCAGTATTTAATTGTTTTTACAGGAACCATACGGCGTATCCTAAGGTTTGGGATATGGCGTATTGATCCCTGTATAGTCGTGTGTTTAATTGTTTTCTCGTACCATTGTAGCGAGATAGAAATCGCACTTGTCTTCTAATCTTTTATGTAGGACCTTGCTGAAACTATGATATGGTATATTCTGAAAAAGACATGTGTTGAACTTATCCAGGCACGCTGAAGCCCTAGTCAACACACTTTTTGCTCAAGAACTCATCTTGGAGAATTATCATGAGCAAAACACCAGGGAGTTTTCTGTTCTAATTCTATTTTCCCTTATAATTTTGATTGTTTCATCTATATAATGAGGACGTTGTATAAATTAAGTAGGAGGTGAAGAATTAGAACGTACTTGTCTTCTTTTTTACAAAACAACATGCAAAGTGCTTAAAACGGCCAAATTTTAAAAAATTTCAGCATGACTTTTGTAAAAATCACTAGTTACATTACCTAGCGCACTATAACCCTTGATACATATTATGAGAATT
>BQNB010032275.1:0-53302 GCA_026074375.1 Tanacetum coccineum | reverse complement strand
TACATATATTAAACTTAATATAATTATACATCCTTTAAACGAAGGAAATCCTCGACCCTTTTTAAGGCTGCAACATCGGTTGTGAGTCAGCAAGATGCAGCAAACTTTTATCAGTCTCAGATAATTACTATGTGCCTTATTTAGAAGACTGCCACATCGGTTGTGAGCCGGCAAAAGGCAGTAAACTTTTATCAGCCCACAATTTTTATTATTATTACCTCATCATTTTTTAACACTTTATATTACCATGATATAGAGAAATTTTCTTTTTATAAAATTTAAGTATAAATTTGAACTAAGTCTAAATAAATTATTGTTATCGACTATACTTCAAAAATCGTTGATTTAAGTTTAAGTTTTGAAAAGGGCACGTATTATTAGTCCGGTTAGAAGCTTATGGGAGAAAAAGCCACAAACTACACTTATGAGCTCTTAAGATTTTCAACTAATCCTTGCTTAGCATCTAACTCATAATTAACTCTATCATTTCTCATTCTTCACAAATTTAAAATCTTTAATAAAAAGATCCACGAATGCTTAGTCAAATAAACTAGCTTAGTCAAGTTTATAATGGTTAAAGGACAAAGCTAAGAGCTCAACACGCTTGATCAAGTCAAAATTTATTCTTATTCTACCCGGCAGGAAAGTCAACATTGTGATAAAACACTTATTTTATTTTTGAAAAATTTTAAATTTTTTTCATTTTTTTGGTATTTTGATGGTAAAAACAGGATTACGTGAAAACAACGACTGCACGCACAATCAAATAGATAGATCCCCCCATACTAGAACTGAACATTGTCCTCAATGTTTTAAGAAAGGGTCTCTACGTAAATCTAAAGTCGTTTATTAAGTATGTTCAAAGATAAACGTTAGTCGATAAGATTTAGAATATTGAATTCCCATAATTATGCAAAGGATTGAAGCTTGAGTGAACGAAGGACGAAACCACGAGCACGAGAGTCTTCAAAATCTGGGGCAATCCTAGACATATAACACAAACCACAAAACATGAGAAAGGAAGAGGCGAACCTCCTCACGTCACACTTATTCATTACTACTATTATAATTATATTAGGATAAGCATGGGTTGCCACCCACGAAGCGCTTATTTATTAAAGAGTCACTAAGCTTGACTTATCCCTGAATTTAGTTGTCCATGGGGAAAGTTTGGATATCTTAGACAACCATCGGTGGTATGTCCCCTCCAAAATAGTGCTTGAGTCTATGACCGTTCACCTTGAAGTTTGGCCCGTCAGTTTGAGATAACTCGACGGTACCATAAGGGAAAACTTGAGCAACGGTGAACGATCGGGTCCAACGGGTTTTGAGCTTGCCCGAGAAGATCTTTAATCGAGAATTAAAGAGAAGAACTCGATCACCAACGTTGAAAACGCGGTTCTTAATCTTGGATTCATGAATCTTCTTCGTTTTCTCTTTGTAGATTAAGGAGTTCTTGTAGGCTTGATCCTGGAGTTCATTTAATTCATTCAATTGAACTTTTCGGTGATCACCAGCGGTCTTAAGGTCAAAATTGCAATGTTTCAAGGCCCAATAGACCTTGTGTTCAAGTTCGATAGGAAGATGACAAGCCTTTACGTACACTAGCTTATAAGGAGTGCACCCGATTGGTGTTTTGAAAGCGGTACAGAAGGCCCATAAAGCATCATCTAACTTGTCGGACCATGAAGCATGGTTTTCACCTACGGTCCTTTTCAAGATACGTTTCAAACCATGATTTGAAACCTCAACTTGCCCACTTGTTTGTGGGTGATACGCGGTAGAGAGATGGTGAGTAACTCCGTATTTAAGCATGACCTTTGCAAATTGGTCATTGCAAAAATAAGTATCGCGATCACTAATAATAGCATGAGGGGTTCCAAATCGGGTGAAGAGAGATTTCAAAATTTTCACAACAACTCGGGCATCGTTAGTGGGGAGCACTTTTGCCTCAACCCATTTAGACAAGTAGTCAATGGCCACCAGAATGTACCTGTTCCCTCGAGAAGACGGGAACGGTCCCATGAAATCAATGCCCCACACGTCAAAGATCTCGCATACTTGAATTACATTTTGGGGCATTTCATCACGTTGCGAGATTTTTCCTTGACGTTGACAAGCGTCACACTGTGTGACAAAGTCATGGGCATCTCGGTAAATAGTCGGCCAATAAAATACAAAATCAAAGACTTTCTTAGCGGTGTAATTGGCACCATGATGTCCCCCTGGTGGGTCTATTATGGCAAGCCGTAAGGATATCAACAGCTTCTTGGCCGTAAACACAACGTCTAATCACTTGATCCGCACTAATTCTAAACAAGTAGGGGTCGTCCCAGAAATAATGCTTAACATCTTTAAAGAATTTTTTCATTTGTTGGGATGACATCCCTTTCACAATAAAATTCCCCGCATGGTAGTTTGCAATGTCGGCAAACCATGGGGTACTAGAATCACCACAAAAGGTAACCATACCAAGAGTCTCCAGAGGAAATGTTTCGGTAATTTCCTTGTTCTCGAGAACATCTTGGTGGGGATTTTCAAGTCTTGATAAGTGGTCGGCTGCGAGATTCTCCGCTCCTTTTTTATCACGAATAATGACATCAAATTCTTGGAGTAAGAGAATCCACCGGAGCAATCTTGGTTTAGCGTCTTGCTTGGCAATAAGATATTTAAGAGTCGAGTGGTCTGTATACACTATGGTCTTCAACAAGACTAAATAAGGCCAGAATTTCTCGAAAGCATACACTACGGCTAATAATTCTTTCTCCATCGTAGTGTAATGTGCTTGAGCATCCGTCATGGTCTTACTAGCATAGTGTATAGGCTGAAAATGTTTGGTCTTACGTTGCCCCAAGACTGCACCTACCGCATAATCATTAGCATCACACATAATTTCAAATGGTAGGTCCCAATCGGGGGCAACTAAAATCGAAGCTTCGGTTAACTTCTTCTTAAGTATATTAAATGATTCAACACATTCTTTCGATAAGATGAAAGGGGTATCTTTTTCAAGAAGATAGGTCATCGGTCGGCCGATTTTAGAAAAATCTTGAATAAATCGACGATAGAACCCGTTAGTGGGTCTTCCGCACCGTTTGAGATTTTTGGTCTCACACACACACAGAGAGGCATGAAGAGAAAGAATCCCCGAAGATCAAGAAATCATCCATAAAGACCTCCATTTTTCCTCATTCATGTCGTAAAAAATGGCCATCATGTACCTTTGGAACGGGCCCGGAGTATTACATAAGCCGAAAGGCCATGTGGTTGGTAGAGCAAAAACGTCCCCCATAAGGGCAAGTGAAGGTGGTTTCTCTCTTGGTCTTTGCAGGTCAATATGAATTTGAAAGTATCCAATAGTCTACTATTAATGTACATATCATCATGTTTTTTTGTTTTGTATAAATTTACACAATTAAGATGATGGAACTGGTTCTGTAATACAGGAACGTTAGGAATTCTTAGACTGGGCACGTTCTACATCACGAACAGATATTATTAATGTATACATTGTCATGTTTTTTTAAATATATGTTTACACAGCTAAGATGATGACATTGGTTTTGTAATACAGGAACACAATAAATTGTTAGGGTGGGCACATTATACAACAAAAAGTGCAGCCTCTGCTCCTGAAGTAAGCCTATTAGTATGTACGCATTATCATGTTTTTAATACATAAGTTTACACAGTTTAGGTGATGGCACTGGTTTTGTAATATAGGAACACGTAAGGAATACTTAAAGTGGGCACATCCTACATCAACAATGACAGCTCCTGTTGTAAGTCTATTATTAACGTACACTTTATGATTTTTTTATTAATATAAATCTACACAGTTAAGATGATGGCACTGGTTTTGTGATACATGAACATAAGAGGAGATTCTTAAAGTGGCCGTCACATTCTACATCAACAGTAGTAAGTCTATTATTAACGTACACATTATCATGCTTTTTTATTTATAAATCATACTGTGTTAAGATGACGGGACTAAGAGGATGGGACTGGTTATGTAATACAACAGCGTAAGAGTTGGAGCCTTCAAGAAGAAATCTCAAAGCTATTTGAAACGGCACTGAAACTTATTCAAGAAGAAATAAACCAAAATGAAATGGCACTGAAATATGGTTGCTCCGACTTAAAACAAGAGCATGGGCGGAGCTATGAAGAGCTTGGAGGGGGTTGTGGCACTCCCACAACTTTGGCTCATAGTGTATTTTCTAGTGTATTTTAATATGAAAAAATATATGTATTACAAATTGGCCATTATAAATTATGAAAATATTGTTTTGGCCCTCCCACAAAATGTCACCAAGCTCCGCTACTGAACAAGAGCATATGATATATACTTGCAATAAAGGGAAGCATGGTGTTTACCAATGGTATATGTTGCTTCTGATGTTTGTATGATTTTACTTTCTTTGATAAGTAACATATACATTTAGTTGTTTCTTCTGAATGGTGACAACCAAAATGCCTTGTGGATATGGCCTAAATTAAGAAACAGCCGTGCAATATATGTTTACCAATCAGATGGGTTAATGTTGTAATTAAATATTATCGGGAATCGAGCTCGATAGATAATCTAATATTGTATATGTTTTGGGTTTAATCCCAAAGCAAAACCCGAGCCCGGGTCCTAGTTATATATCCCGCGCGTCACATTAAATGTGTAGGGGTATATATATATTTAGATATTTTCTAAAATATCTAAATATATATATAGATATTTTCATATGAAAATATCTAGTTTTTCATTTTCACAAAATCTATTTTTCTTTTCTCTCTCAACTCTCTCTCTACTCTCTCTCTATTTAGTCTCTCTCTCTCTTCTCTCTTCTCTTTGATTCGTGTATCGGGTTATGAAGTGGAAGTATTAAACGGGTTCCTACAATTGGTATCAATCGCCTCGGGTGGATAGCGTGGTTTTTTTTTGGTGTGGTAAGCATATTGAATTCGGCAGCTAGGTTGATTCATCACTCGACATAAATACTTTTTTCGTGGCTCATTTTGTTGTTGGAAACGCGGGTAACAAGAAGAGAAGAACGAAAAAAGTGAAGAAAATACGTTACGATCGAACGAGTGGAAAAGCGCGATCGAACGAGTGGAAAAACGTATCGATCGAACGAGTGGAAAAACGTATCGATCGAACGAGTGGAAAAACGTATCGATCGAACGAGCGGACTCAAATCGCAGCGATCGAACAAGCGGACTCGAACTAGACGATCGAACGAGCGGAAAACCTCAACGATCGAACGAGCGGAAAACCTCAGCGATCGAACTAGCGTGATCGAACGAGCGATCGAACTAGCGTGATCGAACGAGCGATCGAACAAGCGCGATCGAACGAGCGATCGAACGAGCGATCGAACGAGCGGATCGAACAAGCGATCGAACGAGCGATCGAACGAGCGATCGAACGAGCGATCGAACGAGCGGATCGAACGAGCGATCGAACGAGCGGAATTTTTGGACCGAACGAAATTTTTTTAAAATTTTGTGTGACGAAAAGGGTTTCAGTAAAACGGCCATAACTTTTGATCCGTAACTCCGTTTCAGGCCCGTGAGCTCTCAAAACGAAGAGAAAAACGAGACGGATCACGCTGTAACCACCCTTTGGCAGGTTAAGGATTTTTCGAGGCCCAAAAAGCTTGTTTTCTATGAGAAATTGACACTTTTCAGTTTTTTTTGGAATTTTTCGCCGCTGATTCCGCAACCAATCATTCACGGTTTTCTATTGATTCTGTAAAATCCCGTTAATTCATTTATCGGTTTTAATCATAGACGTGTAAAATCCCGTGAACGTGAATTGCTTACAAAACCACAACTTCAATCACAATATCCACTTAAGATCCAACAAATCTTTTACACTTCATAATTCACGATAAAATGGAAAAGAAAGATACCTTATCTTTGTGTTCAGATTCAGAAATACAACAAATGCAACTACTTCAAGACAAATCAAAAGAAAGTTGCATGGTATCTTTTCAACGACTTCATTCACACCTCAAGTGTCTTTCAAACAACGACTTAAAAGGAAGTCGAACCGAAGAGGGATTTAAACGCGCATTTGCAACACTCTTTGGTCAAGATCTAGAGACTTTCACGGGCACAATGTTCTTGTACATGGATCAACTACAAAAGCAACTTGACAACGAAGAATTTCAAGAGATTGGATCCATGTCTGCTTTTAAAGTACTCCAGACACAGTTTCAGATGTTCATCAAGTCACGGTTTTATTTGGATGATGAATATGTTGACATGATACGCAACAAATTCCTACAATACACTCGACTCGCTATTCCAGAATTCCGTGACACACTGAACCAACACATGGAATCTGTTAAGAAGTCGATTGGTGAAAGAGCACAACATAAAATGCAGTATGACAGCAGGGTGAATGAAAGACAAAACCAGACAACAGAAGAAAAGACTGATACGAGTAATGTATTGGATGCTAGTTCAGTTTTCATTGAAAGCAATGGGACAAAATCAAAAGAGCAGGATACAAGCAGCACATCAGGGAATGATGCACATGTTGATGATGCAGATATCAGACCCATAAATGATGAAGAGCCAACGGCTGAGGTACAAACGACTGCTGATGATAATGTATCTGCTACAGGACAACAGCATACTGAGCAACCTGAATTCATTAATGAAGGAGAGGTTGACCAGAATGCTGAACAATGTCATGACATATGTCCTTTGCCTGCTAAATTAACTGATGACAAGACAACTGAACTCTCAAATCAATCACTCGAGTCTGAAAATGTTTGTCTCAAAAAGACTGTTGCCCAGTGTCAAAAAGATTTTGCAAAACTCGAAGCACATTGTATTAATCTTGAACTACAAATGCAAAACAATGTTTTAAAATCAGGGCAACAGAGTCAATTTTTAAAAGAGAAAAGTAATGAGGCCAAAGTTAAAAATGACATCGATGTAACTGAAACAATAAACATCGAATTGGAACATAGTGTGGCTAAATTACTTGCAGAGAATGAGCAGTTACATAAGGAAAAAGAGCATTTGAAACAGACTTACAAAGATCTTTTTGATTCTATCAAAAGGACACGAGTTCAGACCAAAAACCAGAATGACTGAGTCAAAGCGCAACTCAAGAAAACAGGATTGCAATTGCAGCATTAAAAATAGTTTAAGAAAATTAACAGGGATATAGTGTGAATACTAAGTTTACAAAATCATTATAATCTAAGGAAACCGTTTACAACACAGTAGAAACCAATCAGTTTGTTAGACAACCGACTGCATTTAAGTTTTGAACACCTATAATTGATGTGAATAACCGATTTGGTCAAACCATTGTCACTACACATTATTTGCCTAAGGAATGAGAAGTTGCCTCTGCAAAACCTCATCACGTGATTGCATCTAGCAACTCTAGGAATAGTTCAAAGAACATGCCAAGATTTAGCTCAAATGACATGGTTCATAATCACTACCTAGAGGAAGCTAAGAACAAGGCACAAGACGAAGGTAGGAATTCCAAACCTAGTATGATGCCTTCTTCTAGATCACAAAGCACAGCTAATGGTAGCAAAAACCAAACCTAGAGTAAAAAAACAATACTCAAACCCCAATTTTTTTTTTTTTTTTTTTTTTTTTTTTTTTGGCTCCCGACATGTCAGAATGTGTCACGACAAAGACAAAGACTATGGCCTATATAAAGAACACTTAGGAATTCTAGAAATTTTTCTGACTCTAAACATTTGTATGCTCAGAACATGCTTCAGCAAATGTGTCTTTAATGCAAATCATGATTCTTGTGTAACAAAATTCCTGAATGAGGTCAACTCACGTGCTAAGGTACCATCCCATAAGACAACAACAAAATACAAACATGTAGAGCAAATAAATATTGCAAAGAAACCAGAAAGAATAAGTCCTACAGGACATAGGGTTTTCATCAAAAATACTTCCAGTGTTCAATGAGAAAACATATTGAATCCTAGATCTTGTCTTAGGTGGAAACAGACGGGTAGGATTTTCAAGACAGTTGGTCTTAGGTGGGTTCCTACTGGAAAGATATTCACCTCTAGCACAACCAAGGTTGACAGTGAACCCACAAATGGTTCAAATGAAGATATCACTAACCAATATGAATGCGAACAAACTTTTGATGTCAGTACAGGTACTTTCAACTTAAGGGCAGGTACATCTTTCAATCCTAAAAAGGAAGGACTCAGAGTTTGGTTGCTGAAAAGACTGATATCTCATAAACCAGGGCTTCAAGAAATCTTGATCTGATGAACAAGAAATGACTTCTGATCATAACAGTTCATAACTTAGAATTCACGACCACGACAATGAACCGTCCAGTTTAAAGCTGGTTCCAAAAGTTGTTCCTCCAGCAGACAAGACAGCTACATCACAACAATAGTTGGAAGTGTTATTCAGTCGTATGTACGAAGAATACTTCAATGCAGGAAATCAAAGTGGGTCAAAGTCTTCCGCTCTCTCTCTCTCTGATAATTCTAAACAACAAGACATACAACCTTCAACGAATAATCAACATACAACATAACTGATCACTCCAACTACAACTATCACTGTTGAGGACAACATGTAAATATTTTTGATAAAAAAGAAAAAAAGAAAAATATAAAATTTCAAAAAGAAAATACTAAATCAAAAAAAATCAGAAAATGTTTCACAAAAAGAATCTTCTCGACATGTCTCTTGGAATCGATAACATTTACGTGCTTATAAATGTCGATTAACATTGACACGGGTGTGTAAATGAAGTTCGAGTAGGAGTTTTAAATGCTTTCAAAACATGTCATTTCTAATTTTTCTTCATGACTTGTACTTGCTCTCAGATTGCAACTCGGTCCCGAACGACAAAGGAGAGTGTACGTTTCAGTGCACTTATCCTTAGCGTTAGAAGAGAAGTCCTCTAACATGATATTTTTTCAAAATGTTGAACACAATTGTTTAAGAATTTCTTAATGACAATTCATAATCTTTCAAAATTGTGTGTTCAACACTCCATCCCTCATAAAGTTTTACAAGACAGTTCTTCTACATTTGGTGTCATTTTCAAAATGAGTTAATGTTTGAGGGGGAGTTTTTTGAAAAACAATTTTTTTAATGTTTTTGGATACTATTCTTAAATTCTTTGGGTATTCAAAACATTTAATCTAATCTTAATAACAAATCAGGAATAATAATGACTACTCAATAGATTGTATGTTACAAGATGATTTAGTGGTTGAGCATAATTTTTCAAGAATTCTTCAATGACAATTCATAATCTTTTAAAATTGTGTGCTCAACAATGCTAACCCTCAATTTTATATTTATTTTACAACTTGGTATCATTTTTTTGGTGTCAAACATATGTAAAATTAAAGGGGAGCAAGAAGAAAAAGTTCCATATAATTCATGCTAAGTATAAGAGTTTTCTCTACATAATTTTCATGATAAATTTTAATCACATGGTATTTCAAAAACTAAGTGAATTAGTATTTAAAATATGGGGAGAAATGTATTTAAATATGATCTTGAAAATAATAAGTGATCTAATCGACTCAAAGTGCTTGATAATCTTCGGAAAAAAGGTTTTATGGTTACGATCTTATACCCAACAACATCTTAATTCACTACGATTCTGAAGTCATAAGGTTGTTAGGTTAGGTATTAGTCCAATGATCCAACCAGAATCGAAGGGATCTACCCAAGGACACTCCATAGTTATAAATAGCAGTCCTTAGGTATGATTGGAGATGAATAAGTATAAGGGAATAATGCCGACTAAGATTGAGCTAACACTGGAACAATCACAACAAGGTGTTAGTAATGACGTCTTGGTAAGCATTGATGGGGTTGAAGAATAAAAAAAGAAATGTAAGGATAAAGGGTGAAAAGAATGAAGCCCTCCCTACACCTTAGGCAGAAACCAGGTCAATACATAATCTATCGGTTTTCACAAATATGAATTCTGATATTAAAGAATGACATCATGGACCCAGTGATACAATGCATAAACCTCCCCAGCCATTTGAGTTTCTCTCAACAGAAACTTGTCTCATTTGTTACAGAGATACACACGACTTCTATTAACTTTCTTACTTCAAGTTAGTTGATATTGAATAGGTGGCAGTCTGCTCCAACCTTCGAGTACTAAAACCAAAACGCACTAATCGAGTCTAGAGCCAAGATATCAATAAAATAAATCTCATTAGGACACATTCCATTACAAACACTTGTTGAACATCATCAAGTTCACAAGCTGTTAACAAGAGTCCTGCGCATTATCCTTGTGATTTTGCCAAAACATCCGAGTGATACTTAAGTATTCACCGTGAAGATAGAAATCCTGCTTGAGCCAACATCAAACAAGCTCTTGGGAGGTAACTTGAGCGATTCTATATGAATCAAACTTGTGTCAACTGGAAAGAAACGATGGTGCAATTCTATGTGAATCAAAATTGTTCAAGTAAAATGAATTGACGGTTTAATCTGAAAGATAGTAACTATCTGATTCACTCTTACCGTGTTGTCTGCTTTGAGACACTCTGGTAACGAGAACGGCTAGTTCAGCTGTGAAACCCTGTCAAGAATATTCATATGAATTCTATCTGATCACAGGCAGTATTTATACTGATTAACGGGGAACCGTGGTTATTGCAACCTTATTCGACGAAGTGACAAAGACACTCTTGTCCATATCTGTTGATTTTTACTAACGTAAACTTGCAGGTTATACAGTGGTGGTGGTATCCCATTCCAGCTGAAGTCAGATTCATTACCACATGCTCATGCTCAAACTACAAAGACATACTATAAGCATCAAGATTCAAGTATCAAGAAAGCTCAAGTATTAAAGACAAAGGCTTCCGCATACTCTGATATTAAGGATAACTCCTCAAAAATCAAGCTTAAGGGGAGATTATTAGCAAGCTTTCAATAAGATGCAAAGTATGAGCATGTTGGTCAAGACACAAGATCACAAGGTGGCAAAGATGATCAAGACTGAAGGATAAAGATTTAAAGATCTCAGATGTAAAGACGAAGTCGAAAGACAATGACAAAGGCTCAAGATCAAGATACATGCAAGCATTGAAGGAACAAGCCCACAACAAAATAAAGACCAAGACAAAGACAAGAGCTTAACGACAAAAGCAATCTCTTTGACTCATGAAGGAGTGTCACAATGAACTCACTTCGGGGGAGATTGTTAGCCTTAAAATATTGAGTCGAATAAGAAGTTCGTTCATTAGGAATATTAGGTCTTGGTCATTTATTATTTATATGTTGTAATAGGCTAAGTTATGGGTATCGAGCTCGTTAGTTAATCTAATATTGTATGTGTATCGGGCCTATGCCCAAAGTAATCATGAGCCCGACCCAATGGACAAAACCTACGGCCCAACAAAGCCTTAAGAGGCTGGCCTAGGTAGAAGTATAAATACCCCTCTCCAAGAATGGAGAGGGTGTTGGTTCTTATTTGTAAGGTTTTTCATTTATAAGAAATCAACCATCTTTTTTCTTCTCTCTACTTTCTACTTTCTCTCTCTAACCTCTCTTTACTCTTCTTCATTTCTCATCTCATCTTATTTTCTTGTTCATCATGGTGAAGTGAAAGTGATAATCTTGGTTCCTACAAGAATTGATAGTGGGTTGATAGTTAGTAGAACGCGATTATATAACAGGTGTAACGAGTACTTCTTTTCTCGCTCAAAACCCATACCAAGTCCATCCATACTTGTAAGTTTTCTAAACTTTGTTAAAGTTTGTACAGATTATGGCTATTAACGGTGTTAAAACACTAGTTGTACAAGTTGATCGTCGTAAAAATCAAATCTTGGAAACAAAAAATGCATATAAAAGGGGTGTTTGTGCGTTGGCTTATAAAGAAGAAAAGAGAAAAGATTTAAAGTTTGAATATTTTGGTTGTTGTGGTAAATTTTCTTTGTTAAGATGCTTATTTTAAGGCTTGTATTGAGTGTTGCCTATTAAAAAGCTAGGTTATAGCTTATTTGGGTTGTTTGGTTTCGGTTTGGGCTTGGCCCAACTAAAGGGTCCGTTTGGTTGCTTCGGTCCGACACAAAAGTGGGCTCGGCCCACTTGGTTTTGGCTTATTAATTTTGGCTTATTGGTTTTGGCTTATTGGTTTATTGGACTTGGCTTATTTTTGAGCTTATGGTTTCGGCTTATATTTAAGTTTATGGCAGATTTGGTTTGTCGTGTGAATACTCTAGGTTAATGGAAAAGTATTTTTAAGGTGAATAAAAATGCTAATTAACTTTGGGGTAAATTTTATAGTTGAGTTTTACGAGCTTTTAAGTGATCCCGACACGAAAAGAAAGACCCGACACCCCCTAGGATGCCATATCCGGTCAAGGAAGTCAAGAGGGGACATGGAGGCTTAATTTTAGCTAATGTGTCTTAAGGTGTACAATTATATTCCTTCCACTAGCTCTCATTATCCATTCATTATCAAAAAAATAAAACACACACTTAAGTGTGTGCTTTTGTGTTCGTCCGCCCTCACCAACAACAACCATCATAAATTTTCCAATTTTGATCGAGAACGTGATATTCCGGGTTGATACGAGTGTTTGGGTATTTATTTAAACAACGTTTGGGTTGTCCGATTCGTGTCAAAATATACATTTTTGAAGATTTTCTTGTAAGTTTTCAAATTTAAATTTCGTTTGTCCTTTTGGGTTTATTTTGATGCATAGATGTTAGTTGTACAAGTTGATCGTTGTGAAAATTAATTTTTGAAAGCGAAATGAATAAAAAGAGTGTGTTTGGTTTGTTGGATTAAAAAAGGAAAAAGAGGGTTTTCATAGTTTTGATGTTGTGGTCATGATGGTTGAATACTATATGATGCTAGAATGCTTATTTTTTATAGTAGCTTGTATAGCTTATTTGGGCTTATTTTTAAGCTATTTCTTGGCTTATTTTGGGTTTATATGCCATGAACCATTCCCAAAATCACTAGGAAAGTGATTTTGATTATTTTTGTGTTATGGCATATGTTGTGGACTATTTTTTTTAGGCTTATGGTAGTAACCAAATGCGATACGTAGCTTATTAGCTTATTTTCAAGCTTAATATACGTATTTTTGAGCTAATGGACTCACGGCCCAATAAGTCTATTTAAGCCGTAACTTAATGGGAGGGCTTATTGTGGTCCGGGTTATTTTCTACTTATTGGTATATGCTTGTATATGTAAATGGACCTTGGTTTTGGACTTGAATTGTATTTTAGACTTATAAATATCTTAACGGACCCTTGTTGGGCCTTGAAGCCCAATAAGTGAAATTTAGTCGTTATGAGAGTTTTGTTGGACTTTTAAAAGTGAAAATATATTTACGAAGTGATAATGAACGATATTTTGGGAAAAACATTTTAGTAAACGTTAAAGATTGAGATTTTAGAATTTTGTCAAAAAAGTGTCGAATTTATGAAAAGTGTTGAAAATAAGGTTTGAAACCTTGGAAATCGTTGTATGAGCGTACGGGTCATGTCAAAATTTTATAAAAAGTTTATACTTAGAGATTTTCCTAAAAACATGATTTTTGATTTTTAAATAATAAAATATTATTTTATTATTTAATAAATTCACTAAAAGACGAAAAATATAATTTTTCTCAAAACTTCTCTAATGTGTTTATTATGAGTAAACGTTTCATTTTCAACCGTATTATGATTATTTTAAAGTGACTAAGGTTTACCGAATGGACTTGTCGAGATATATTTATAATTATTAATTATAAATATTTATTTATATTACTTATCTATTTTCTCTAAATAGTATAAGTATGGATCATCGGGGAATGAGATTGATATGATTGTGGGAATATGTCGTCAACCATCACACCACTAAATCGTTTTGGGTAATTGTACAACGCGTCTAAACTCTATGCATCAAACGTGAAGATTGTTTTGGAATTGGATGATTAAATTGGGACATTAACTGGACTAGGTCGTGTGCGGGCGTCGTTGCATTTGCTTGTGTGATTGAGATTTGGTTGCTAAAGACTTGCTTGAGGTGAGTTCTCGTAGCCCCACTTTTTACTGTTTTTCCGTTGGGGGAAAATGATACTCAAATGTGTTTTGAAATGTTTTGAATTGATCTGTGCGAAATGTGGTTTTGTTTTTGGGACAAGATATGTGCTTATGACTGCTATGTGAATATTATGTGTTGTATGATTGTTTGGAGCGGATGGGTACGCCTACCCAGTATTTGTGTGATTATTGGAGCGGATGGGTACGCCTACCCAGGTTTGTGTGTGGTCCTGCCCTAATTTTAGTGCTCCAGCTGGTAGGCCCTTTAGGTGCGTAAGTGACATATGGTTATTGATTAGCGGTGATGCTAAGGTTGTTTGCATATATTCACTGTCATATAGCACTATTGTCCACTGTTGAAATATTGGCACAACTTTTGGGTTTAAGGTCAAACCTACGAGCTCACCAACATTATTGTTGACATTTTCGAGTATCATTTTCAGGTGAAGTGAAAGAAGAAAATCAAAATTAAAACTATTAAACTAGAATCCAAGTGCGAGAGAGCGTGTTTCTAAAAATTGGTTTTCCTCTCTGTCGACATTCTGAACACACCTCCACCTATCTCTCTATACACATCCCCAACACTCTGTGAGTTTTATTAAAAACATTTTGCAGGGAGTTGATATAATACATGTCCATACTATATATATAGTAAGGGGGGGGGGGAGGGAGGGAGAGCAAAACAAACAAAGCATAACCAACGACAAATAGGTTGCCGACAGCAGGTGCCGTAGATTAACGAGTGCAGAAAACAAGCTTGGGGGTGGTCTCTGTGAGGTGGACACTCGAGGATACCGGAGAAGGGTGCGAGGGGAGCAAGGGTCAATCACACAAACCACAATGAGGCTTTTCGCCACTTTGCTACAGGAAAACCATCCTGAGATTTGGTATACCCTTAATGAACCTTGTATGCAATATGAACATTAAATAGGAATAACGTGAAAAAATAATTTGTTGGGCAGGTGGGGGGGAGGGGGGGAAGTAAAGGGTAGGTTACTCGAAATTTAAATATGAAAGCGATTTTCTGAGATCCAGACGATTTGTAGTGGAAATGGTTTATATATATATCAGGCGTTGTGAATAATTTTTTGGTCACAAAGATTATATAGATTGTTTTATGAAGGGTATTATTGTGGTGTGGATGTATATATGATGAGAAGAATTTGGCTTTATGCATTTAACTCCTTGCCCATTCGTATCAAACAACGATTTCAATAAGTAGAATAATTGAATACTAGTTTACAATATCATCCTACAATAACTATAAAATGCCCAAACCAATGGCGTATTATATGTATTAACCTACCTAGAGAGACACATAGCACTAAAAATAACATATTAGAATCTTCTCTCACTCTTAAAAACTGCGGAAACGCCCGTCAAAAAGGATAACAGGAGATGTATGAGCGAGATGAATAAGATTTAGAAATAATTAGGATTATTACAAACTTTTTTATGTTTTGGATTAGCACACACATTTTTAACTAGCTATGCGAGATATAGGAAAGTTAATGATTGGATATTGAGATGACAAATCCAATATGGGACAACAATCTATAGGAGATTACACACATATTATCACAATCATTCACAAAAATTTGTTATGGATTATGCGAGGAGGGGGGGAGGGCGTAACGCGTAGCGCGTGTTCACACATAGGGGAGAAGGGGAACACAATCACAGCTAGCGATTCTCAAAAAAGATTAGCACGCGAGAGTTTGTCTACACACACACTTTTTGGTTATTGTTTGTTTGGTGTATGTTTCAAAATCATCTCTCTATTTTGGAAGGTCGGGAGTGTTAAGTTGAGGAATGGGATTTGGTTGAAAGATTTGTATATATAGGTTTTTTATTTCGTAAGTTTTTTATTCTATTAATGTGTTGAGATGTAAGTCTTTTTATCTTCTTTGTGAAATATCATGGAGGGCTGTATGATTTATTTTTTTATTTAAGTGGATGACAAATATTGTTGTTAAAGGAATATTAAAATTTTATAAAAGTATTTTGGTTGTGGAGTGGAGAAACGGTTTAACATCGTACCTAACCGGAGATCATCATAACAAACAATATTATTAGAGTTGGCATAAAATGAGTATAGAATACTGGCTGATGGAGAATATATAGAGGGGGAGTGGCGAGCGGAGATCCATACAAGCGCGGTAACCTAATTAGTGCGGGTCAGAATTATCATTACAATTTTATCTCCAAAAATATTAGACCCTAGATGGGCCAAAACTCCAGTGGCGGCTGTTTATTAGACAAATTCTTACATCCACCACCCCACCCTTTATGAAATCTCAGTAGACAAACGACACCCTGAGAGTCGATTTTTACGACCCATTTTATACACAATACAACAGTCTAGATCATTCTATTAGACATCACTATGACTGCCCGTCATTCTTTTCCCCGACACACACAATGCAAATTACCGGGTCTGCGCTAACCAACTTATGAATATCATATAATCCAACAAATATAAAATACAAAACCGAAATATGCACCTATCTAACTTAATCCACCTATCGAAGTCATAAGATCAATATAACAAAATAAAACAATCTCTTGTTACATGAAGTAACTCATTGAGGACACTATACCATAATAGTACTCCTTACACATCGAGAACTCCCCTGATCAGAAGCACATACATTAAAGCGAGCATTATACTGTTGAAGGAACAAGAAATCAAAGTAAAAGAGTCAAGAAAACAAAAAAAACACATTATTTTGATTCTATTGGTCTACAGAGCGAGTGATCGTGCCCAGCGAGAAGAGTATATCGTGAGGGGAGGAAGATGCGTCGTGATGGGTGAGAGGGGGGGAAACCTATTCACTCATGATCGTAAAAGACGCTAGATCTAAAGTATAAATACTAAATGGGGGAGTGACAGGAGATAGGGGGATTAGTAGTGGGTATTATAAATCCAATTAAATTGGGTAAGATGATTTAATTTGATTTGTAACTCCTAATGATTAAATCAATTAGTTTTATTTGTAACTCCTAATGACTAAATCAATTAGTAGTTATCATGATCCAATTAACCATTAACCCCTTGAGCTTTCCTTCTCTTTTCTTTTACATCTTAGGCCGGCCATATGGTGGGCTTAAATGGTCTTGCTATTTGTTTGCTCAGTCCAATAAACTAAGTACATTACTTAGTTATTATAAGCCTAATATTGATCCCGAGTTACATAGTTTATTTATATACCTTGAATACAATAAACACAATATATACAGTTAGGCTCACATGTTTCCAGCCGTATATTATTTATTATGACATGAGCATACTCCAACAGAAAATACTTTGTACGGCGTACTTATAGAGTTAATGCTGAATTTTGATTAAGTCTTTATTTCCATGACTTTGAGGATAAGTGTGGCGCACAATTGGTAAGTGCGGCGCACAATTGCACTTTAGGCTTGATTCTTTATCTTTTCTTGTATATTGTCTTCCCAAAGTGTATAATTACTCGATCTTTGTTGTGTTTGAGCTCGGGATATCTTCAAGCGAACCTGCACATATTTCATGCTATTAAGTATCGAAAGTTCATGAGAAATGATTAAATATATACAAATAACGCCACCGAAAACATGTATAATTTGGGCGTTATCAATGACGATATAAATTTGGACAATGAAAGAGAAGTCACATAAGAACGTGTGACTTCGAGTCTAGCTACAAGACTCGTAAATAAAGAAAAGCGCTTTTTGGGAGGCAACCCAATATTTACTTTCCCGCATATTAGGAGTGTCTTGTGTTTTAACTCTTTATTGTTTGTTTTACTATGTTTTAATTATTTTGTAATCATGCTTTGTTTGTTTATAATTTTGTCTTATTTGCAATCAAAGGTATTTTGCATCAAAATAAGTATAGGGGAAATATCCGGTTTTTAAGAACCCAATTCAAACATTTAAAATAAATTATTTAGATTAATTCGCGTCAGTTTCGAGTCATGTGATTGTAATGACTAACTCTAGGTTTTTATGCAGTGCTTTCTTCAGTTTTGGCTTATAAAAATTGCGTGCAAGAAATTTCTCATTAAAAACGAAGAAGAAATTTTCACAGACGCTAGAGACGGCGTCAGATTTTATCCTGACGGCGTCGCGTCTCCAACTATGTAAAAATTCGATTTTTTTCTAGTATTGCTGAAAAACAAATGTGCAATATTTAAAATCTTTAATTCTTTTGTAAACATGCAGAAAAACGTATGATTATATCATTACTCTCATCCTATCTTTACTGCTTTCGTAGAGTCGAAACCCTAAACTCTTGTTGTATATGTATCTATCCCGCCAATTTTATGCTTGGTGTAGTTGTCTTTGTCTTTGATTACAGGATATATTTGATGAGAAGCAAGCTAGAAGTTCTAGAAATTCATTGGATAATTCTTGAAGGACGATTTAACCAGTTATCGCATGTTTCTTCTTCGTTATTGAGCAAACCAGGGGAGTACTAGTTTTTTTTACTTGTTTTCTTTTCCTTTTATTTGTTTTTACAAGTACTTCTATAGAACATTTGGGACAATGTTCAACTTAATTGTAGGGGAAATAAGCCTTAGAAAGTATTCTTTCATTTGCCATTTGCTTGTTCCTTAAAATGATGGGTAATATATCGAAACATAGCATAAAAAGGTAATTTTGACCCAAAGTTTTAAATTTTTTTATGACACATACCGACGAAAACCAAATATTAATAGCGTCTCATGGATAGGAATGTGTATGACTAGCGCAAAAACTCTCAAAATTCCACCCCAAAAATGTGAGGTTCGCCTTTAGAACTTTAGGAATTCGGGTATCCATTATTGATACCCAAGATAGTTTATACATTTAGCTTGTTCGACTTAAGGTTCGAATACAGACATATGTATCTATTCCTTCATTACGGATGTGTATGTATGATCTAGGTCGCCTTTTCTGGAACATTGGTATCGGCATTAAATTATATGAGTGTACCGGTAGTATATTAAATTCTAGAACTTATTTTTGTGATGCATTCCGAGACCGCATAGTAAGTATTGAGGATTTTGCTTGACAAGAGGCCATTAGGAATAACCCATTTTTAACCATAATTGTTATTTTGGTCACACCGATCATGTAACTATCCCACACCCTTGCCATGCACTCATTTTTAGTATAGGATACCCCTAGTACAACCCTCTGAGCCTATCTTTTTTCACAGTTCTCATAATTTTTTGGTTAAGCCAGACTATTAATGACGAGCATTGTCACCCTTAAACCAATTGTTACACCCAAATCGCCTTAGCCTACCTTGTATGTACTTACCTTTAGTACATTATTGTTTTAACCCAAGTTAATTATTTGAGTACACGGTTTCTAAGTCCTTATCCTTATAAATACTGTTTTGGGACGATTGGGAATACATAGTATATCATCTTATGAAGCAATTGGAAGAAGTATTTATACCCCCAATAGAGCTCAATAAGCCTCCATGTTAGTTGATCCATCTCGATTCGGTCCTAAGAAATAGTTTGCTTTTAAAGTATGTAAAAGCTCATGTGTAGTGGTGCATCTAATAAGCCCTATGTGACGTATAATGTTATCAAAAAAAGATAAAAGAAAAAGAAAGATATTGATGTAGATTTGTGTAGAGTTTGTATATTTTGTCCGAGTCTTCGGCTTAGCAACCAAACCAACGTGTATTCGTATGAATAATTAGCTAACCCTTCCACTCCAAATTCACCCAAAGCCACCCAAATGTATATCATCCGTTTCCGTTTCCATTATATGTTATCTTACACCTACACCCCACAACCCTTTAAAAGACCTCTTAGATAGTAATGAATAATGCTTGCGCCCAACGATGGAGGTTTGATCCTTTACCAAGCCTATGGTAATTTATATGCTATGACAGGTAATGAGAGTTGATTTTTCGTTTCCCCATTATGTTATAATTTATTTGTATACCAACCCAGAAAGAGAGAATCACAAACACTTATGTAGTGTGTTAAGTGTATGCTTTTCGTGCTTTTAATTACGATGTCTAGAAGGTTGTGTCTTTTAAAGAGTAGGTTAAATGACCCTTATACTGATATTGTCTAGGTAGAAAAGCCCATTTTCTTGAGGACAAGCAAATCCCAAGTATATGGGTAATTGATGAGGTGTCATTTTATACACTATTTCGGGGTCATTTAACCCCTTAAATCATGCAAATATGCCCAGATTATGTGCTTAATCGTTTGTTTTTAGGTTTTTAGCACTTGAATGGCATTTGGAGGAAATACACGTGACTTGAGCTCATTTGGAGAAGAAACGGACGAGATTACAGACTTGCAACAAGATTCACGAAGAAGTATTGCTTATAGAATGTGGAGACGGCGTCACATGCATAAAACGACGCCGTCATGATCTATCTAGTGACGGTGTCTAGATATTGGCGACGGCGTCACAACATAGCCGACTTAAAGTGGATCTAGAACCATCTACGTGGCGACGGCGTCAGGAGCATAAAGCGAAGCTATCACGTCGATATGTCTATATATACAAAACTAATTTTAGGGTTTTAGAGTGTAACTTTTGGGGATAACTTTGTATAACTTAGGGAAACGAACCTTAGTCCTTGTAGCAGCTTCATAGGTCGTATTTAAGGCCTCAAAACCTTATTATACTACCTTGGATCCATGTTTTAATTCAAGTAAGGTTATTTATCATTAATCATTCAATATGTCTATGTATTGTGTGATTGGTTTATCTTTTTACTTCCTTTATAACATACGAGGCTAAACCCTCCTTTGTATTTACTTATGATTGCATGAAAGTCAGATTGTAGATCCTTTTACTGTTGCTTCTTGTTGATGTATGTGCGCGTTAGGGCTTAGAAAATCAGTTTTTGTCTGTATCACTATTGATACATCTAGGGAAACGCGAGTGCGTAGAAAGGATACCATAGGGTAACAGTCTTCATACTACCTTGTCCCTTATATGATTGATCCATCTTAAGGTATTTCACACGCATTTAATATACTCTTAGGGGCCTTGTAATAGTCTTTATACTACATTACTTGTGCTTTGCCTTAACGGAATATTAAATAGACGACAGATTCATGTAATTCGTTCATAACTTAGGAAATACTTACACATTACATAACAAGTGTGACAAGGCAATAGGATTAGGAGAAACAATTTGTTAAGTAATGCATGATTAAGTAAATACATTTAATTATCATAAAGTTATCACCAATAGATTAGTTTAGTTAATAGTTTATCAAACCAACCTCCCAAACTATAGATTTACCTGCTTTCTATAAAATAAAAAAATAAAAAAATAATCTTCTCTTAACCCCTAGAATTCTGTTTGACCGTGATCAAGCCTTCCCAACTTATTCCCCTAGAGAACGATAAAACCCCCGAGTCTTGCCTATACTACTACTACAACGATTAGGTACACTGCCTAGGGAGTTGTAAAACTTCTTGTTGAAGTCTATACGACAACCGCATCATAGATCGTGGAGACGGCATCACAATTCCGTACGACGGTGTCAGAAGGCTCAAGCGACGGCGTCAAGAACTTTGGTGACGACGTCAAAAGTAGCCGATTTAAAAGAATCCCTATAAGATTCGGCGGGGCGATGGCGTCGTAATTAATAAGCGACGCCGTCGTGATTGATTTTCTTATATATACAAACCTAGTTTTTCAGTTTAAAGGGTGAGTGAGGAATATTTAGGGAACGATTTTTATTAGTCTTTAGATCGATTTTAAGGTTCTCAAACCTTATTGTATCCACCATTCCTCTATGTTTAATTGAAGTGAAGTTCTTTTATCCCTTTAATCTTTTGATATGTCTATGCATTGTTTGATTAAATGTTCTTCACTTTCTATTAACATGTTAGGCTAAATTTATTAGTGTGTGCTTATGATTGCATGAAACAAGGTTTGTAATTCCTTTTACTATTGCTTCTTGTTGGTGGTGTGCATGTTAAGCTTTAGAAAACTAGCTTCTTAATTGATGGCGAAGACGTCTAGGGAAACATGATTGTGTAGAAAGGATACCATCGCAATAGTCTTCATACTACCATGCCCTAATATGGTTGATCACCTCTTAAGTGTTTGAATGCATGTAATACATTCTTAGGAGCCCTGTAATAGTCTTTATACAACCTTACTTGTGCGTGTCTTAACTGAGTATTACATAGACGGCGGATTTGTGCAATTCGTTCATGAATTAGGAAATACTTACACATTACACCGCAAGGGTGACGGGCAATAGGATTAGGAAGAGAAAACTAAGGAGAAGTGCATGATTAAGTGAGCACGTTTGTTTACCTATATGAGTTTCCACATAGTTAGATTAGATTTAAATTAGATTAGCAACTAATTAGTTTAAAACAAACCTCCTTTAAACCCGAGATTTTACTTGCTTTCTTAAAAATATAAAAATACAAAAATAATCTTCTCTCAACCCTTAGACCTTAGTGACATTCGATTCGAGCCTACCCAAACTATTCCCCTAAAGAACGATAACAACCCTCGAGTCTTGCCTATACTACACTGTAACAATTAGGTACTCTGCTAGGGGATTGTGAAACTTTTGTAAGTTTGCAAAACCCGCATCAAGTTTTTGGCGCTACTGCCGAGGAATAGTCTAGGTTTCGAATTCTATTTAGCTTAGGTCTACTCATAAGATTCCTATCAAGTGAGATTTTTTTTAATTAGCTTTCTCGTAGTCTATCTTTTCTTTGTTCCCTTTGTTTTGTAAACCTTCTTTTTTGCTAACCACCATAGGAGTTGAAAATCCTATCCATACTTTAGGAGATTATTCCCAACCTAGCCACGAGGTCTATCATAACACCATTAAGCTCCCTGATGGGAACAATGTGGTGTCTCTCCGATCTGACACCATCGGTTGGTGCAGAACGTATGCTCATTCCACGAACTTTGGTCTGAGGATCCAAATCAACACCTTAAGGATTTTCTTAAAATTGTAGACTCTCTTGACATTAATGTTGAAAATTAGGAAAGGATTTTCTTAAAATTCCGCGTTTATTTTAATTTTCCTTTCACGATCAAGCGAACAATTGGCTTGAACGTCTTCCTGCGAGATCCATCTCTACTTGGGAGGATCTCAATACCCGTTTCCTTGCTCAATTCTTTCCATCAAGAAGGACTGCTAAACTCTGAAATGACATCTTGATGTTCCAACAACACCAAGGTGAATCTCTTTCCAAAGCATGGACTCATTTCAAGGATTTACTCTAAAAAGTCCATCATCATGGCATTGATCTTTGGCTCCAAATCTAAATCTTTTATGACCATGTCAAACCCGCCACAAGGAGAACCATTGATCAATCGGCCGGTGGCAAGCTACGTGACAAAATGACAAGGTGTCATTTTATACACTTTTTTAGGGTTATTTAACCCCCTAAATCATGCAAATATGCTGAAATTATGTACTTAATCGTTCCTTTTTATGCTTTTAGCACTTGGATGGCTTTTGGAGAAAATACACGTGACTTGGGATCATTTGGAAAAGAAATGGACAATATTACAACTCTATACCAAATCTCTTGAAGAAAATACGTATAGTGGCTGGAGACAACGTCACAATTATATGTGACAGCGTCAGGACATACAAAGGACGATGTCAGAACTTTGGCAACGGCGTCAGGATTATAACGCGACACCGTCGCGCCCGTTTTCCTATATATACAAACTCGTTTTAGGGTTTTAAGTGTCTAACTTTTGGGAACCAAACCCTATTATCAAAAGTCGATTATAGCAGTTGGTTAGGTCGTTTTAGGGTGTCAAAACCAAATTGTATCAGCCTTAAACACATGTTTTAATCAGGTGAGTCTTTATTTTTGTATCAACGATAAATTATTGTCTTATGTGTTGTTTAATTGATTCTTGTTCTTTGCTTCCTTTTAACATGCTAGGCTTGATCCATTAGTATTTACTTATGATTATATTAAACTTAGTTTATGGATCCATTTAATATTGCTTTTTGTGATGAATGTGCGCGTTAGGCTTTAAAAAACTAGCCATAAAATATTAAATTGGCATAGACGTCTAGGGAAACGCGAGTGTGTAGAAAGGATATAATCGGTAACAGTCTTGATACTACCTTACCCTTAATATGGTTGATCCCTTTTAAGTGTTTTAATGCATGTGATGTACTCTTAGGGGCCTTGTAATTGTCTTTATACTACCTTACCTGTGTGTTGCCCAAACAGAATATTACATAGATGGTGGATTCGTGTAATCTGTTCCTGACCTAGGAAATACTTATACAGATCATCACAAGTGTGACAAAGCAATAGGATTAGGAGAAGCAAACTGAGGAGTAGTACATGATTAAGTAAATACGTTCGTTTACCCATAGACTTTTCACCAAAGTAGTTTAGATTTATATTTAGTTTAATTCACTAAAACCAAACCAAACCTCTCAAACCAGAATTTCACTTGCTTTCTATAAAATATAAAAATACCAAAAATAATCTTCTCTAAACACTTAGACCTCTGTACATTTTATTCGAGCCTTCCCAGCCTATTCCCTTAGAGAATGATAACAACCCCTGAGTCTTACCTTACTACACTACAACGGTTAGGTGCTATGCGTAGGAAGTTGTAAAACTCTTTGCGAGTTCACAAAAACCGCATCAAGTTTTTGGCGCTGCTGTCGGGGAATAGTTAGGTTTTAAATTTTATCTAGCTTAGGTCTACTCGCTTGATTCCTATCAAGTGAGATTTTATTTTCTATTAATTAGCTTTCTCGTAGTCTATCTTTTCTTTGTTCCCTTTAATCATAAAAACCCTCTTGTTTATATTGTAAATAAAGTTTTCATTTAAAATGTATAGTTATAGTTTTTCTAATTTAGATAAATTAATATGGTTAGCTAAAACTTTGAAAAAAGGTTCTCCTTTTGCACCAGATAGTAAGACCAATGAACCTCCTTTGAGATCTTATCAATTTTGGAAGAAACTTTTTATAGGGAAAACCTTGGGGAAAGTGACCAAATGCACCAAAATTGTGAGAAAAGATCCTTAGCAATGACCCATAAGTTGGATGATATGATAGAATTTCCTAAGTCACAGCCTAGGGAAACATATAAGAAGGATTTAGAATGTGAGATGGTTATGGTTAAGGTGCCTAGGTGTATGTCATTTTTAGATTCTACCAATGCATACGATGAGCTTATAGGTAATCTAGATAAGATGGTAGATAAAGTAGAAAATCTAAGCCCATAAAGTACCCCACAAGTCCTACTATCATTTGAGGAGTATATACCGCCTGTGGCCTACTCGGAAGAAATAAAAGAGACTTCTGGAACCCGTATGGAAGTAGAACCTTTGGACCAAACAAAACTAGAGGATCTAGGTTTGACTAATCACAACATTTCTCTTAGTAATAGGGAAATTCCTAGTGTTAATGAACTGGAGCCTCAACTTTTACCCAAATTTTTACCCTTAGATGTAAATCTAGGAGACAAAAGAGGAACCGACCCACCCATCAATCCATATAGTCCGGGTAGTTTTAGGATGAAGATAGTAGACCAATTGACCATTCATATACTACCTTCACCCCACGTGGCATACTATCACCCAAGTTTAGGCGACCCCAAAAAACATTATGGATTTAAACCAGGTTTATTAGGACATGGTGGATCCCTAGGTGTTGATTTTTCGAAATTAGAGATGATAGAAGATGATTTCTTAGGCGAAGGACTTAGTTTACCCATTAGGCCAAAAGAACTATGGAAGGTTACGATTAAAGATTCATAACATTTAGAGCATATATTTCAATTACTTTTTCAACATAAGGCTCTTTCATACCATAATGGTGTGTACCGTTACTATCACCCACACATGACCTCAAGTGTAGGGGAACCTCCCCTTTTAACTGTTAAATAAGGGTAGAGTCAGGCTCGTGACTCAAACAAAAACAAGTGCTTTTTAGGAGGCAACCCAATCTTTTATTTTCTCGCATTTTAGGAGTGTCGTGTGTTTTATTCTTTATTGTTTGTTTTATTATGTTTGAATTATATGTGATCATGCTTTGTTTTGTTTTTAACTTCGTCTTAATTACAATCAAAGGTATTTTGCATCGAATAAGTGTAAAGGAAAATGTTCGGTTTATAAGAACCATTTTAAATATATTAAATAAATTGTTTAGATTAATTCGCGTCTTGTGTCAGTTTCGAGTCCTATGATTGTGATATGATCTCAGGTTTTTTGTAGTATTTTCTATAGGAAATAACTAATAGAATTGCGTGCAGAAAATTTTTCCAAGAAAACGAATGTGAAATTTTCACAGTGTCTGGAGACGACGTCTGGATTTTTCCTGACGGCGTCACGTCTCCAGACTTGTGAACATTCGAATTTTTTTCTTGTTTTCGAAAAAATAATTTTATGCAATTTCCAAAATTTGTAATTTCTTAAAAACCTGCAGAAACCCACGATTACATTAACACATTCATCCTATCTTTACTGCTTTCATAGAGTCTAAACCTAAAAGTTTCATTGTATATATCAGTATCCCGCTGATTTTACGCAGGTGTAGTTGTTTTTGTCTTTGATTTACAAGTTATATTTGATGAGAAGAAGCTTTATAGTTTCTTATGAGTTTCATTGGACGACTCTTGGATGACGATTTTGCCAATTATCATATGTTTCTTCTCCAGTATTGAGCAAAACCAAGGGAGTACTAGTTTCTTTCATTTTTTTCTTTTCCCTTTTATAGGTTTACGGGTACTTTTAAGAACATTAGAGATAATGTTCATCTTAAGTGTAGGGGTGAATAAACCTTAGAAACTATTCCTCAATTGGCATTTGCTTTGTCCTTAAAATGATGAGTAATATCTCAAAACATAGCATAGACGGTAATTTTGACCCAAATTTAAAAAAATTTATGACACATACCGATGAAAATTAAGTATTAGCGTCTCATGGATAGGAATTATATAAATAGCACAAAAACCCTCTAAAAATTTCACCCCAAAAATGTAAGGTTCGCCTTTAGATCTTTAGGAATTCAGGTATCCATTTTTGATACCTAAGATAATTTTACCTTTAGCTTTCTCAAGTTAAGGAAAGAGTAATTATATATGCCACGTCCACGGATGTGTTCGTGCATTTGTGGTTTTGTCGCCTTTCTGGAGCAATTGTATCGCTTAAAATTATATGATAGTGTACCGGTAGTGTATTAAATTCTAGAACTTGTTTTTGTAATGCATCTCGAGACCGCATAGTGAGAATTAGGATTTTCTAAATGATAAGAGGCACTAGCATAAACCCATGTTTTAAACTTCTATCTGTTATCATGGTCACCTCGATCATATAACTATCCTACACCCTTGCCATGCACTCATTTTTAGTGCAGGATACCCTTAGTACACCCCTCCGAGCCTATCCTTTTCACGGTTCTTGTAATTTTTTGGTGGATTTTGGATTATTAATGAAGAGCATCGTTCACACCCAATGTTACACCTAAATCGCCTTAGCCTTCCTTGTATGTACCCTCTTTTAGTACACTGTTGTAAACCCAGTTAATTATTGCAGGAGTACATAGTTGCTAAGTCAAGTCATTTATCAGTGTATATAGTTTTGGGATCATTGGGAATCATGGTAGTTTTTATCTTATGAAGAATTGGGGAAGAAATCACCTATTACCTCCATTAGAGCTCAATACGCTCCATGTTTTGTTAATCCTTTCGATTCGGGTATGTAATTAGTCGATTGTAATGAGTTAGCAAAAACTCAAGTGTAGGGGTGTGTTTATAAACCCCAAGTTATGTATTATGTTCATTCAAAAAAAAGAGAAAAGAAAATAGAAAAGAAAAAGAAAGAGTTGGATGTAGAGTTTGTATGTCTTAGTTCATATATCTTAGTCCTATAGTGGTCGAGTCTTGGCTTAGCAACGCCTCAGCATGTATTCTTGTAGGTTAGTTAACTCACCCACCGCCCACTGTATATACCATTCGTTGCTATTGCTGATGTTTAACCTACACCCGAAATTACAAATTTAAACCCCCTAAAATCATGCCAAATATGCCCAAATGATGTATTAATCGTTCTTTTTTGTATGTTTTTAGCACTGGGATAGTCTTTTTGGAGGAAATAACAGACTGGGCTCATTTAGTAGAAGATGAACAACCACGAATTACTATCTTCTACACAAATCTCAGTTTAGAAGAAAATACGTATAGTGGTTGGAGGACGGCGTCACTATTATATGTGACGGCGTCAAACATATACAAAGGATGGCATAAGAAGCTTGGCGACGGTGTCAGGATCCAACCGACTTAAAGAAGCCCTAGAAGATTCAGCAGGGCGATGGCGTCAGGATTATAACGCGATGTCGTCTCGCCTGTTTTCCTATATATACAAACTCGTTTTTAGGGTTTTAATTGTGTAACTTTTGGGAACCGAACCCTATTATTAAAAGTCAATTATAGTAGTTGTTTACGTCATTTTTAGGGTTAGAACCCCTATGTTGTATCAGCCTCGTGAACACATGTTTTTAAAATCAGTGAAGTCTTCTATCTTTTATTCATTCAATATGTCTATGTGTTGTTTGATTGTTTCTGTTCTTGTTGCTTCCTTATTAACATGCTTAGCTAGGCTCCATTAGTATTTACTTATGAATTGCATGAGACTACTAGTTTATAGATCCTTTTAATATTGCTCTTGTGCTTAATGTGCGCGTTAGCTTTATGTAAAAACTAGCCATAACTATGAAATTAGCATCAGACGTATGGGAAACGCGAGTGTTGTAGAAAGGATACCGTCGGTAATAGTCTTGATATTATCTTACCCCTAATATGGTTGATCCCTCTTAAGTGTTTTAATGCATGTAATGTACTCTTAAGGGCCTTGTAATAGTCTTCATACTACCTTACATGTATGTTGCCTTAACGGAATATTACATAGACAGAGGATTCGTGAAATCTGTTCATGACCTAGAAAATATTTACACAGATCATCACAAGTGTGACAAAGCAATAGGATTAGGAGAAGTAATTTGAAGAGTAGTGTATGATTAAGTAAATACGTTCGTTTACCCATAGAGTTTTTACCAAAGTAGTTTAGATTTATATTTAGTTTAATTAGCTAAAACCAAACCAAATCTCTCAAACCAGAATTTCACTTGCTTTCTATAAAATATAAAAATACTAAAAATAATCTTCTCTCAACCCTTAGACCTCTGTTATATTCTGTTCGAGCCTTCCTAACCTATTCCTCTAGAGAACGATAACAACCCCCGAGTCTTACCTTACTACACTACAATGGTTAGGTGCTCTACCTAGGGAGTTGTTAAAGTCTTTGCTAGTTCACAATAACCGCATCAAGTTTTTGGCGCCGCTGCCGAGGAATAGTTAGGTTTCGTATTTTATCTAGCTTAGGTCTACTCTCTTTATTCCTATCAAGTGATATTTTATTTTTTGTTAATTAGCTTTCTCGTAGTTTATCTTTTCTTCGTTCCCTTTGTTCGTTTTAAACCCTCTTATTTATATTGTAAATAAATTTTTCGTTTAAAATTTAGATAAATTAATATGGTTAGCTAAAACTTTGAAAAACGATTTCCCTTTTGCACCAGATAGTAAGACCAATGAACCTCCTTTGGGATCTTATCAATTTTGGAAGAAAAATAATTATAAGGAAAACCTTAGGGAAAGTGACCAAATGCAAGAAACTTGTGAAAAGAGATCCTTACCAATGACCTATAAGTTAGATGATATGATACAATCGCCTAAGTCACAGCCTAAGAAAACATATAAGGAGGGACTAAGTCTTATCCCGCAGGGTAGTCTTTTCCTAGGGTTGTCTCTTCAAAAAGCTTAAAATTAGATTATTAGAAGAGATCGATCATGTTTTTGGGTTAGCAGATAGGACTATGTCTTATCCCGTAGGAATTGTAAAAAATGTAGAAGTTCACATAGGGAAGTTAAAACTCCTAGAGGACTTCTATGTCATAGATATGGAAAAAACCCCGCGACCCCTTTACTTGTAGGAAGAAGATTTTGAGCAACCGCTAGCACCGTAATAGATTGTAAAAAATCTAAGATAGCTGTAGGAGAAGGATTTACTAGGTCAATATTTAGAGTTAAAGAAATCGACCTAGGTGATGATGATGTGCCTTATTGGACTTTCCTAGGAAAAAGAGAATCTTATAAACCACGACCTAGTACGGATAGAATTGGTCCCCGACCCCCTTATCATGTTAAGAAAGACTTCATGGATTACCATTTGCCTGAAGAATGGGAAATTGCTAGAGATGATAAAGTTAACCCCTTTAAGGATCTCTTAGTGTTTAGAAAAATGGTAGAATTCTTAGGAGCTATACCTATAAATCTTAAAGGAAATATGTGGGAGTCGGAAGAATTGATAGAAAGGAGAATAGATTGGAATAGGCCACCAAAAGAAGGAGATGGAGTGTGTCACATTAGGATTGAATTGATTAACCCCGATGGAGAAAATTTTAACAAGACCTTTCAATCAATTCCCACCACTAGGAAATTCTTCGAGAAAGAGAATCCAAGTGAGATCATTAACTTGGACCATTTTCATAATTTCTAGGAGTGTGACTCCGAGTCTAGCTACAAGACTCGTTAAATAAACAAAAGCGCTTATTGGGATGTGATGACATCAAATAACGTCTATTTTATAGCATCATTTATCATAGCTAAATTGCTCGTTTTACATTATTTATGCATGAATTAGTACTTAATTGCTTATATTTATGATTTGTAGTAATTATCGAGCAAAGAGAGAAAGATAATCAAAAGGCACGCATTTTAGAGATTAAACAACGAAATCATAAAGACTACTATCTGACAACCTATATGCCATATCCATCAAGGAAGAAACGGCGTATCCGTGCCCTAAACATCACTCAGCATCCACAAAGGAAAGATCTATATGTCGTATCCAGAAGAGAGCCATACGCCGTATTCAAGTACAAGGAATGAAATATTCTGGAATATAATAATCGTGGAGCCTACGCCAAGAAACCCCAATACACCGTGTTGAACTCTTTCAATATGACGTATCGACTAATTTCCAGACTCTATAAATACCGAACCCTAATACGAATTTTAGAGACACACAAAATCTAAGAAAAGGCATTAACCACCAAGTTCGATTTTCAGAAGAGAAGAGAAGCCAAGAAGGTCCTGCAAAGCACTTCAATTTATAAGAAAACCCTTGTAACTATACTCTAAATACGCGTTCGGTTTTTGGTATCGTTCATTATTGTTTACTTTACCTTACTCGTGCATCTATGACATATGTATAGTTACAATGGCTATTGGCTAATACCTTTAGGTATGAGCCATGTTTATGATAATTTAATGTTTGGTTTATGTTTATTTCGATTGCATGCTTATTCATTGTGAGTTGTTTTATGTTTATCAATTTATACTCATTTACGTGCTTAAGTAGGCGACCTATCATTCAACTAGATCTAGGAATACAAATAGAGCATTAGCTAGATGCCGGGATAGCTCTCCATATCTGTGATTTATATATCTAGAGTAATAGGATCACAAATATTGACCTGTCTTTGCCCCTAGTTTATTGAATAGTCAAACTAGCAGGTGACCTAGGATTAACAAATAATGTTTTGATTCCTTGGGTAAAGATTTAGACAGTGAACTACTAGTGTATAAAGAGCCGTTAATAGTAAGTGAGTAAAGTCTCGATGAGCTAGGATTCGATAAGATCACCTTTATTGTCTCCTAAGATAGATTATAATCAACCATGAGTACATTATGCGGATGTAGTTAATTGTGACAGAAGTGCCAGATCTAGGTTTTAAGGAAGAAGTACCACCTAAATCTAGGAATGATATATCAATAACGAGATAAGACAATCATTGCACTTATAAATTAAAACCTGCGTTATATTAGATTAAACATGGTTAGTACATTTTCCTTACACTAGGCTTGACCGCTTCTCTATCTTTTAACTATCAACTTGTGTGTGTTAATATCCCTCATCTAAGTTTAAGCAAAACAAAACTCAGGCCAGTATCTCAGGCTGAAATCCCCCCTTATTGCGTTAGTTTAGGTTTAACTTTGATTTAACATAGAATATATTAGGACTAACTTAGAGAACTAGAATACTGATAGACTTAAGTATTAACACTCGCTCTTAGTGATCGACACCCTACTTACCAACGAACCTACAACTGATCGGGTACAATGCCCGTTAGTGTTTGTTAATTGGTAAAGTCGGCAAAATACGCACAACGGCACATCAAGTTTTTTAGCGCCGCTGCCGGGGAATGAGTTTGTTTAATTCTTGTTTATTGGTATTTTTAGTTTAGTGTAATTTATTCGTATAATTTTGTATCTTATTTATTTACTTCAGTAGATTAGTTTGCGTTGTATAATTTTATTTGTGTTTTTCTGCATTCTTTTTCTTTTCTGTTATTACTCTGATCGAACAACCGATACGGCGTATTCACCTAGTTGAATACGACGTATCCCCCTTTCGTAACCAGTACAGCATATTCGTATTCAATCGATTAATGCGGCATGTTTAGTTAATTGAATATGAAGTATCGATCATCTGATACAGTAGCAGACTCAATTTTTTGTATTCCGTTCTCGTTTTTAGTTTTCTGTATTTTCTTTCTTTAGATCCTATCCTATTGATTGTTTATCATCGGTTTCAGGTAGTGCATGACCATGACTTCGAACAAAGAGCTCGTTACACCTTACGAAGAACCAGAACGAGTATTACATTCAACAAGGAAGCATTTCAAGACAATGAGTCTTGACAATTCGAGTTCACCAGAATTCGATTTATTTTTTGATCATGAGGATCAGTTTAAAGAAGAATTTGCAGAAGCAATGATGGAACCAACTATGGAGGAATACATGATGAAGACCCGATAGGATTATGGATCGGGGATTGTTAGGCCTAAGATTGATGAAAAGGCTAGGTTTGAATTGAAGGGCCAATTTCTCAAGGAATTGCATGATAATAATTTCAGTGGATCAGATAATGAAGATGAAAATGAACACATTGAAAAGGTTCTTGAGATTGTTGACTTATTTCATATACATGAAGTGACTCAAGATCAAATAATGCTTCGAGTTTTCCTTATATCGCTTACTATAGCTTCAAGTCGATGGCTAAGGAATGAGCCAACTGGTTCAATTAATACTTGCAAAAGTCTTAAGAATACATTTCTGAGCAAATATTGTCCACCTGCCCGTTCCCTAGGTCCGCTTACTGGAGCGCAAGTCGATGGCTAAGAGTTAACCAGCTGGTTTAATTGATACTTTGGGTAACTCTTAAGAAGAAATTTTTTGAGCAATTACTGCCCACCGTCAGCCCGAACAACTAAAAAATAGAGGAAATCAAAACTTTCAACAAGAAGCCTGGCGAGACTCTTTACCACTTTAGGAGCGATCGAAGAACATTTATCGAGAATGTCCTCAACATTACCTAAAAGATATGCATGAAGTGGTCTTGTTTTACAAAGGATTGGATGTACCTACTAGACAAATTCTTGATTCCAAGGGTGACATACCATCTATGAAGGTTGCTGATGCTAAGAAAGCCATCTAAGATTTGGTTGATCATTCTAAAAAAAGGCACAATGAAACATCTACTAGGACTAGAAGTACTGATACTTCTGATGGATTGGCTGCTATTCAAGCCCAGCTAAACAACCTTGGAGGAGATTAAGAAAGTGAATGAAAGAGTGTATGTTGCTCAAGTAGGATGTGAATCATGTAATGGACCCCACTACACAAAGGATTGTCCACTAAAAAAGAAGGAAAAACATTTGAAGAAGCATACTACACTTAATTTGGGAGTACCATTTCCCCTAATGAGGAAGACATAGACAGTGTGCAACAACGGGAATTCTACCAAAGCGACAATGAAAAATCCTTTGTATCAAGACGAAGACAAATAATTGGAAGAATCACTAAAGCATTTTATGATGAATCTAAACAAATACATGATGAAAAACCTAATTTTTGATCAAGGAAATTCAAACTTCAACAGATTCTAGCAATAGAAATCAAGGAGCCTCATCAAAGCTTTAGAAATTAAAATTGGGGCAAATGAGAAAAGTAATTAAGAAGAGGGGATCTGGAAGTCTTCTTGGCTCAACTAAGACAAACCTGAGAGATCATGTCAAGTCAATCTCGACTACTGTTGAAGCTGACACGACCTCAATACGACGTATCGGTACCACTCGATAACGCCGTCTCGAACACTCACCAAAACAGGATGTAGTTTTTTCAAGCCAAGTCAATAGATTAACTTTTTCCTACATCGATGAGAGATATCGGTATGAGAGATGGAGGTACTGTGTGAATTAATTATACAAGGGAACCTGCTACATTAATAAAAAAGTTGTTAGGGAAAAGCCGAGGATGGTTACCAAATCAAAGCATCAGAACGTGATGACTACGACAATTCTTGAAGATTCTCTAGCTCCCCAAGAATAAAGTGTAACAATCTGATTTCAAGTCATTTTTACGACGTCATTTATTTCCCCATTCATTTTTAGTCTCGTACGCGTTTGCTTTTAATTTTATCGTTAAGTTAAATCGCGTAAACTAAAAATCAACAATCAACGTAAACGGGCGCCAAACAAATAAAAGTTTACGTCAAGCAAGCATTATATTATTTTTACGAAAGTAATAATCAACTTATTAGACCCAAACTTTTTCATTTTATTGTTATGTAACAATGGGTTTACAGTTTCGCAATTAAATACATTTAGGCATACCCGGAAGCACCAATACCTATATATACTCAACCAAATACCCACAATTATACCCAATAGTCCAAAAATATCACAATTATCCTTATGTATAAATACCTATAGGCGCGATATATGAAAGAAAAACCAAAGATATTTTGAGTTTTGGACTTCAATTTGCATGTGTTGTATAAAACCTCAAGCAAACTCCTACTCAAATAACAACAATACTTACACTTCCATATATTCTTACACAAGAACCAGCCATTCTTAAACACAATGGCATTCCAACATCTAACCATGTTAACTTAAAGTAACCAGTAACTAGTTAAGTCTTGCTATATAAGGCATACTATGCAAGTAACTTCACACTACTTCTTTTCTATTAGAAAAACTTCACTCCATTTCCCTCTTATTGTTCTTCCCTATCCCACGGCCAAACATCAAAACCGCTAATTAAATCCATACAAAATTTTATTTCAACATATACAAGTTCTAACAACATATTTAAGGTAAACCAAGAAGGTTTGAATGCTGGTTTAGTGTTTAAAAGGGTTAAACAAGAAAGGTTTAAGATTAGGGTTTTCTTAAAAGTTAGGGTTTTTTAAGTATTGGAAGCTTAGGTTTATCATCTAAACAAGGGTTTAGACATTATTGTTCATCATCATACTTCATATTAAGGTTATCTAAAAACCTTAATCACATGATTTTATGTGTATATAATGGTTATATAGTTAATCACTATCTAGGAAACTTATTTACATGAAAAATAGATTTTCACACTTGTTTATGATTTGGTAAACTTTTATACATGTTATATGAATGTTAAGAACATGTGAGAATGGAAGTATATACATTATATAAGTGTGGTTTATGTATAAAAAGCTTATATAAACAAGTTACCTAAAAAGTGTATATATAAAAGTTCATGAACAAATAAGTATGTAAACTTATGGATCTTGTGATTTTTGGACAATCTTTGGACAAAACATGGACTAAAGACCTTAAGTATGTAAGACATGTGATATTAAGGGTTGTAATGGACTTGTAACAAGTGTACTAAACTAGAAAGTTACAAAATCAAGTTTAAACATGTTTTTAACCAAAAACCTCAAAGGGTCTGATCAAATTCGAATTTTAACCTATTTATTTTATATTTTATAAAATACTACATGTTACAAGGATCGTAGGCATATAAAGAACTCGAATTCGGATTTATAACGAAGGAGATACGGCATTTACAAGTTACGCGATAATAAACGGGTTTATAAAAGAAATTTTATAAAAACCATTCACTCTTAACTTCTGATATATAAAAATTGTTATTTTTCTTAGATAGTAATTATTTTTAGGATTCCAAAAAATTAAGAATCATAATTTTTGGATCAATAACGAAGGAATTATGAATTTCGCAAGTTTACGATAAATAAAGTTTATAAAAATAATTTTGTAAACTATGAACAGTAAAAATTACTATTCATCTCATATGCATATTTTTGAAAAATATCATATGTTGATAGAACTTTTAATTACAAAGACGTGCTCGAAAGAGTCACTAAAATCGGAGCTAAAACGAATAAAAATCACGACATTTACGGATTACTACGACTAATTTTATAACAATAATTTAAAAAAAGTCCATGAAAAGTAAAATTACCGTTTCATACAAGGGTTAGAAATATACAAAATGTCATATATTGACACATCTTCTTAATAAGAAAGCGTGACGCAAAGAACGTACAAACCGGGCTTAAAACGAGAAAGTTACGGTCGTTTTACTAGCGGGTATTTATAAAAAACGTTTTCACTTTCATAAATATGATTACACAAATGCAATTAAGATTGGTGGGGGCAAAAAAAAAAAATGGTAGCTATATAAATTGTAATATGGAAATTAGTTAATCAAAGATGCTTTAGTACTTATACACCTATATTTAATTAGGTTGCATTTCGGTCATTACCGGAGACGCATTTCTGTTATACTTTGGAATATCATTTCACACACAAGGTGAGTTTATAGCCCTACGTTTTTACTTTGCTTTGCATATACTTTACAACTTTTGGGGTGATAACATGCTTGTTACCAACTTTATTTACATGATGGGTTTGAATTTATTACATGTGCATTTACAATTCGTTTTACAAACTGGTCTACATACTCAATTACTTATTTTTTGGGACCAAAATCACTTGCTTGTTTACCTTTATTTTTTTTTTGAAAACAAGGACATTACTTTACTTTAACACAATTTTAAAACCCAAATGATTACGATTAAGCTTAAGCGGATTGAACTGAGAATCACTTGGAGGTTAAGCGCGAAGTTATGAAATAGATTCATTCGAATTGTGAACAAAAGCCCCGTTCGGTTGATTACTATCACCGGGCAAATGAACGTTATAAGCATGTCGGAAGCACAACATTTACACGACCAAGACAATTATGGTGCCTTGAATAAAGGTGGCATATTTAATGAGTCTAACGCACAGTTTTCAACGAACTAGAGTAAATCGTACTCATTGTTTTAATAACACACAGGATAATTTTCGTTGCCTCATTGAATAAAGTGCAATACATACTTTGAAAACACGGGGACCAACTAATACATAGTTTTTTGTGACTATCTAATAAACGATTGAAAATGGATCATGCATACTTTACAACTCTTTGGTTTATAACATTCATACATACGTTTTGGTGACTATTTGGGGATTTAAATGGTCATGCATACTATACAACTATTTGATTTCCAACATTCATACATACATTTTTGAGGAACATACAAGGATGGAACAGTCCTACTACTTTACAAAACTGTGGTTCAACATTTAACTTACAAAAAACCGATGAAAACTCACCAACTTTTATGTTTTGACAACTTTTAAGCAATGTTTTCCTCAAAGTTAACCAGCATACTTTGCATACATGATGTGCAATGGAGTCTAAACAATACAAGATTTTACTTTTCAAAAACGACACAGTTAGAGTCATTCCTCGTCATGACTTAGCAATGAATTATGAAGTAACGCTCCCGGGATACATATCCGTGCGACCCCCTATTTTGGGGTGTTACAGATTGGTAATCAGAGCCAAGTTTATAGAAAACTAGGTTGTATATCTTACCTAGACTATAACCACTTTCAACGATCACATTTTCAAAAGACTTTTACGGGACATACATACATTGTTTTTTCATTAGTTTGGTCATACTAGATGCTTACATTGATTCATACACGTGTTTCCTATTAATCGTACGTATATTTCTAATGAGGGTCTTACCGTATCAATACATAGATGTGTGTTCAAATTCTTTCCACACATATTCTACAATTATTTATATAAGGATACTGGAACATTTCTTTAGGCAAGGTAGTACTATAAGCTCGTAGGTCCTAAACATTATCAAACATTACTTTACCTTACAGATACCATCATTTATTTATGTCATGAGGCATTTCATTTCGCCGTGTCACGTATCCATTCATGCAATGAGTGCATATTCATCTTTACATACACCATCTTACATCAATTTTTATCCATCCATACTGCAAACGCATCTTGTGCAGGTTTCATATAAAGATGAACTTTTATAAACTTTTTGCTTCGTGCAGGTTATGGATGCACCCGACTATTCCCGTCTCCTGTTGATTCTCTAAGGAAATTTTAGAGATGCTAATTTACATTGGTTTTGGCTGTTGACACACCCAGTATTACTGCAATGCTTTCCTACAGGTGAAACTATTGTTACGATACTACCATCATGGGAAGGCTATTCGAGGCATTCATGAGTATTTGCAAGGGGTGCACTCGAGGAGGAGATGGAGTACAATGAAGGTATCAGGATGGGTAATGGCCGAAGCAGAAGAATTCTTCCCTCTTCGTGGTAAGGATTAGGACCATGGAGGCAATCAAGACATTACTCATAGCAAGAGAGAAGGACTCATATGAAGATGGAGCGAACAATTGGCTCAGTTCAGGAGTCGCAACGACAGGACCGAAGAATTTCAGGACGCTCCAGGATTTAGGCACCCAGTCAGCTCGACTCACCTATAGACACCTGTTTTAGAATTATGTATTAGCTTGTATTGAGAGTTATAGTATCAAAAAACTATGTAGTATCTTTGAGGGAAAAACAATGGAAACCCACTATCTACGAATAATCGATTATGAAAATTTCGCCAATTTTATACTTTAATTCCCTAAATGAGTGTGCAACCCACTTCCTCAAATATAATAAAAATCATAAACGTTATTTGACAAAATGAGCAATGCATCATTAATCCTCATTATACATAGCCTGATCACCTAGTTAAAATTTCGGAAGGACCATGCCCCATGCTGAGAGTAGTCACCTTAAAACTTCTGACAATTTTCTATTTATATCAAGTTTTGCGTGCATAATCATCACGAAGAACCAAACTAACAATAATAATCACTAAGTAAATTCTTACACCACCTTACTATATAAAGTCAAAAAAGGTTATAAACTGTCACCTAAGCCGAAGGAACGAATAAGCCACTAGGAAGCCGGGCCTTTAGACGCAACAATCAATATTCCCCAACGTCACTAATCTTGAACGCTCAAGTTAAAGCAATTTAGAAGGAGAATGCAAACGAGTTACCAAGCGTGGTAACAAAAATATCGAAAGAAATAAATAAAAATAATAAATAGATTTGTTTGCCACAACACACAACGTTTATTATCTTAGAAATAAGATACATACGACATAAAAGAAATACAAGTTTTATTTACAACCTTTCCCATAGCAATAATATGTATTTCCCCCAAAATAGATCATGCCAATTAGCAAGGATGATGAGTACGAGAATCGCTAGGATAAAGACAGATACTGGAAATTCTTCTTCGAATGGGACATAGGCAAGATAAATGCCGAGTGCTATCGCGCTCGCCATCGCCAAGAGTGTAATGATATGCAACATTTTTTGATATTGGGATAAGAGAAAATTTAAGTGAAAGATTTAGTGTTGTGTGGAGAAATGGAGGATAAAAATTTGGTATTTAAAGAGGAGGGAGTGACCGTTGGTCACTATTCAGTGACCGTTGGGGTCACTGTTCATGACCGTTGGGGTCACTGTTCACATATAAAAATAAAAATAAATTTCCCACACCTCTTCATTTACACCATTCCGGAAGGTAACTCAAACTAAATTTCAGGACAAAATTCTTTTAACAAGAGGAGACTATAACAATTCAAATTTTCAGGTCATATTTATGACGATCATTTATTTCCCACATTCATGTTATAGTCTCCAGTATACGTTTGCTTTTTAATTTTATCGTAATTAAATCGTGTAAACTAGAAAATCCACAGATCAACGTAAAAAACGGTCCAAACACATAAAAGTTTACGTCAAGCAAGCAATATAGTATTTTACGAAAGTAAAATAATCAACTTATATATTTTTAAATTTTATTGGTTTATGTAAATGTTACGTTTCATAATTAAATACAATTATAGAGGCATACCCGATGAAGCACCAATAACCTATCTATACTCAATCAAAATACCCCATAATTTTACCCAATACTCAAAATTTTCACAATTTCCTTATGTATATATACCTATGGCCGGATATATAGAAAGAAAATCAAAGATATTTTAGTTTGACTTTCAATTTGCATGTGTTGTATAAACCTTCAAGCAAACTCCTACCAAATACCAACTATTCTTATACTTTCATACATTCTTACACAAGAACCATGCCTTTCTTACACAATGGTCATTCCAACATCTAACCACGGTTAAGTTAAAGTAACCATAAGCTAGTTAAGTTTTGCTATAAAAGGCATACTATGCAAGTAACTTCACACACTTCATTTCTATAAGAAAAACTTCACTCATTTATCTTGTTTTCTCCCCCTATCCCACGGCCAAACATCAAAACCCTAAATAATCCATACAAAATTTATTTACAACATATACAAGTGTTCTAACAACATATCTAAGGTATACCAAAAAGGTTTGAAGGCTTGGTTTAGTGTTTAAAAAGGTTAAACAAGAAAGGTTTAAGATTAGGGTTTTCTTGAAAGTTAGGGTTTTCTAATTTATTAGAAGCTTTGGGTTTATTCATTCCTAAACAAGGGTAACATTATTGTTCATGCAACAAACTTCATAGTAAGGTTTTAACTAAAAACCTTAATCTTTTTACATTCTTGAATTTTATGTGTATATAATGGTTATATAGTTAATCACTATCTAGGAAACTTATTTACATGAAAAATGGATTTTCACACTTGTTTATGATTTGGTAAACTTTTTTACATGTTATATGAATGTTAAGAACATGTGAGAATGGAAGTATATACATTATATAAGTGTGGTTTATGTATAAAAAGCTTATATAAACAAGTTACCTAAAAAGTGTATATATAAAAGTTCATGAACAAATAAGTATGTATACTTATGGATCTTGTGATTTTTGGACAATCTTTGGACAAAACATGGACTAAGGACCTTAAGTATGTAAGACATGTGATATTAAGGGTTGTAATAGACTTGTAACAAGTGTACTAAACTAGAAAGTTACAAAAATCAAGTTTAAACATGTTTTTAACAAAAACCACAAAGGGTCTAATCAAATTCGAATTTTAACTTATTTAATTTATATTTTTAATGAAATATCAAATGTTACATAAGGATCGTAGCATATTAAAATAACTCAAAAACGGATTTATAACAAGGAGATACGGCATTTACAAGTTTACGCGATAATACACGGGTTTATACAAGAAATTTTATAAAACCATCGACTCTTAACTTCTGATATATAAAAATGGTTATTTTTCTCAGATAGTACTTATTTTTAGGATTCCAAAACATTAAGAATCATAATTTTTGGATCAATAACGAAGGAATTATGAATTTCGCAAGTTTACGATAAATAAAATTTATAAAAATAAATTTATAAACTATGAACAGTAAAAATCACTATTCATCTCAGATACATATTTTTGAAAAATATCATATGTTGATAGAACTTTTAATTACGAAGACGTGCTCGAAAGAATCACTAAAATCGGAGCTAAAACGAATAAAATACGACATTTACGGGTTTACGACGACTTATTTTATAAAAATAATTTTATAAAAGTATATGAACAGTAAAAAGTACTGTTAATCAGAGGGTTAGAAATATAAAAATGTTATATTTTGATACATCGTCTTAATACGAAAGCGTGGGCGTAAAGAACGTACAAAACGGGCTTAAACGAGAAAGTTACGTCGTTTTTCTAGCGGGTATTAAAAACTTATTACTTTTATAAATATATTTCACAAATGCAATTAGATGGAGATGTAGCTATAAAATGTATACGGCATTAGTTAATCAAAGTGCTTTAGTACTTATATGACCTATAGTTAATTTGGTAGCATTCTCGGTCATTACCGTGATGCATTTTCCTGTTACACTTGAAGATTAATCATTCACAACAAGTAGTTTATAGCCCCAATCACGTTTACTTGTTTTGCCTATACTTTATAACTTTTTGGTGAGAAGCATCTTTTACCAAATTCATTTTACCATGAATGTTTTTTGAATTTATTACATGTGCATTTACAATTCGTTTTACAAACTGTCTACAATAACAAACGCATTACTTTATATGGGAAATCGAAATACACTCGTGTTTCACTTTAATTTTTTAAAACAAGGACATTACTTTACTTTTACCCAAATGATTTTACGGATTAGCTTAAGGAAGCGAATTAATCTGTGAATTACCATGGAGGGTAAAACGCGAATGTTAATGAAATAGATCTATTCGTGTGACAACCCCGTTTCGGTGATAGCTATCACCGGGAAATCCGAACGTTATAGCATGTCGGTAGCACAACATTTACAATGAAACCCAACAATTTACGTGGTGCCTTGAATAGACAGGCATATATATGATCCTACGCAGCAGTTTTAAATTGAACTTAGAGAATCGTAATCATGTTTTATTACCACAAGATATTTACGTTGCCTTGAATAAAGTGGCAATACATACTTTGAACAACGGGGGTCCAACTATACATACGTTTTTGTGACTATTATAACGATTGAAATGGTCATGCATACTTTACAACTCTTTGGTTTATAACATTCATACATACGTTTTGGTGACTATTTGGGGATTTAAATGGTCATGCATACTTTACAACTCTTTGATTTCCAACATTCATACATACATTTTTGAGGAACATACAAGGATTGGAACGGTCATACATACTTTACAAAACTGTGGATCAAACATTTAGACTTACAAAAACCTATGAACTCACCAACTTTATTTTGAACTACTTTTAAGCAGGTTTTTCCTCAAGGTAACCAAGCTATTTGGCATACTATTGTGCATATGGAGTCTAAACAATACAATATTACTTTTCAAACGACACAGTTAGAGGTCATTCTCGCTTGACTTGAGCAATGGTATTATGAAGTAACGCTCCCGGAAACATATTCCGCTGCGACCCATTTTTGGAGGTGTTACAAAAAGACCCAGGGATTTTTACTATACCTTGTCATAATTTAAAATATGTTTTCGAAAAAGCCTTAGATGACTTAGGAGCTAACGTTAGTGTTATGCCTTACTTGACCTTTACCAATCTAAGTTTAGGTAATTAGCTCCTACTAAGTTGATAATCAAATTGGCTGATAGAACAGTAAAACATCCCAAAGGTATAGCGGAAAATGTATTAGTTGGAATTGATAAGTTTGTCTTTCCCGTAGACTTTATTGTTTTAGATATGCCCGAGGATATCAAAGTCTCATTAATCCTCGGAAGACCATTCTTGTCTACTGCTCATGCTAAAATTGATGTGTTTAAAAATAAGATTGCTTTAAGAATATAGGATGAAAAAATAGTATTTAAAAGTGATAATCCTACTAGTAACATAATTAGGAGACTTTATGCATTAGGACTAAGAGAACGGATGGAACTTGATTTAGAAGCAATTATTAAAAAGAGAATTTTAATCTTGAATAGATCAACTAGAACCCATTATGAAACTTTATTGAACTAAAGTCATCTAAAAAGAACCATTAGAGCCTTAGGGAAATCCAAGTAAAAGAATTAGGTCTAATGATTGAGGATGGAGAAATTGTTGATGAACCCATGGAGGATATAATCAAAACTAGGAACGATGATAATGAGATAAGTAATGGAATTGATGAATACCCTAGTTGTTGTGACTTTGATAGGAAGATCCATATTGATTGCGCTTATAATTTGCAGTTTTCATGCATGATAGGTTTGAACATGTCAATGCAAACTTTTTCTCAATTTTATCAATCAATGTTATGTCTAAAAGGTTCTATAATTTAATAATGAAAGATAAAATTGTGTATCGAGGGAAAAATGTTATTGGAGCTTTTATGAATGTACCTATTTTTGTTGGAAACTTTTCTATTGTGATTGACTTTGCAGTTGTGGAAAATATGGATGCTTACCGAGATCAAGACATGGGTGAAGTTATTGTGGGAGAACCATTTTGTAGAGAAAATTATGTAAAAGCAAGGCGATTTGCTGAAATGATTACCATTTACAATGGTAACGATAGCGTGACTTATCAAATGGCGCAATCACATCCGAGGTTTAAGCACCTAACTAATGCACAATGTAACAAGATGCGACCATTGCTGAAGGTAAGTGCACATGAAAAGCTGAATGGAATATCGCACCCGTATCAAAAGCTTAAAAGTTTCTACAAAGGAGTCTTGAATTTGGGACTCGAATACATAAGGGATGTGAAGATTAAAGAACTGCTCACACGTGGACACATGAGCATACATGAGACGGAGTGAAGCTGGAGACAAGTTTAACTTAAAGACTTTTTTGTAAACAAAAGTGCTTGTCGAGAGACAACCCAGAATGTATTTTACTTTTTGTTATCAAGTCTGTCTTTCCAGACTGTCTATACGGCATATCTAATTTCAATGGATACGAAGTATTGACCCTATCTGGACGTTATCCAGTTTTTATTTTTCTGCACTTTAAAACTTTATTGTCAGACTTGTCTATACGGCGTATTCGTTAAACAAATACAGCGTATTTGAACTCTGACCCGTACTTAGGATTTTTAATACAGGTTTCAATACGGTGTATCCTGAAACATAGATATGGTGTATCGAATTTCTATACAGATTTAGTTTTCGTTTTTAGGTTTTGTTTTCTAACCGACGATTATTTGAAGATAGTATTTTTTTTGTTTTCTGGGCATTAATACATGATCCTCACTGAATGAGATGAAGAATTTGGTGTGCTTATTTTCTAGAATCTATGTGTGTTTTAGTCATGATCGTATTCAGACACGTTTACAACACACATTCTTACTCATATACGTAACATGGAGGATCATACCGAGCAAATCTCAGGGGAGTTTTCTGTTCTAATTCTTTAATTTTTTGTTTTTCATGTTATATTTATACAACGAGGTCGTTGTATATCTCAAGTGGGGGGAGAATTAGAATGCTTACTTGTCCTTATTTATACAAATAATATGCCTAATTTATACTCAAATTAAAAAAATTAGCATATTTTTGTGAAATTATTAGTTACATGACCTGCACACATAACCTTAATTTCCAATTATGAGGATTTAACCTTACGTGTTTCCTAATTTTTATCCCAAATACCACAAAAATATGAGTGTTCTGGTGACTGTAGTAGACTTTAGAACTTTTCTTGGTATACTATTCGAGACCACAATGATAAGCACTATTTTTAGTTGATGGAGTGACCTTTCTAAACTGGTAAATTTATAGGATTACACTAAAAAACCTATACATATTATGATATTAACTAACCACATCGGTTAGTTAACCCTCGTATAAACCCTTTGTTTACTCTTATTTTTAGAGTAAGATACCCCTAGAAAAACTTGCTGAGCCATTCCTTTCATTTTCTTACACCACCAAATATTTTTTTCGTTACACCCTTACACCTTAGCCTACCCTGTAGATTAAGTCCTTAATCGGTTGCTAGTTTCTTTTGTGTAAAGTATTGTATTTCCTGTGTTCGTGTGCGTATTTTCTATCTTTGGTTAGGTCGGGAAATTGCACAATGTAATGGGAATGTAAAAGTTGTAGTTTTTTTATTTTTCGTGTGTTTGCTACTTTCACTAGTATGATTGGAAATAAAATCTAGAGTTATCATGTTCGTGAAGTGGTGAAATTTTACACCCAATTTCGTTTTCTAGCAGTTAGTTAAAAAATAGAAAAAACAGAAAAATACAAAAAAAGATGGAAGAGAGTAAAAATGGAAAGTTTGTTAGATAATCAGTTCGTCTAAACTTAACCGATTCCATTATTTATGATGATCGATTATTCGTTGGTACATGTTATAACCCAACAATGTAAAGTTTTTTTGTATATTATTTCTAGTTGGTCGTAATATAAACCAACTAAGTGTATTTCTTGTATCAAATGGTAGATATCGCCACTATTGTTGTAGAGTATGTATATTATGGATGATTGGGAGTTGGCCGTTACGAGAACGCCAACTAAGGTTTGTTTTTATTGATCTGTGATCAAGACATATATGAGTCTAATTCGTGTCTACCCAAAGCGTGAGTTTTTGTGTTAAAGTGTGAGTTAGTCTGTGATTTTATGTCTTTTTCATGGGTGTGGTCAGGAAAGTAACTAGCAACATTGTTCCTTATTTGTTTGGACTTAGTCTATTTGTTTTGTTTTTATATTTATACCAATTATATATTTTCCATAGCTAATCTCTAACCTTTTGTTTGCTCGAATGAGGGAATGAGCAATCATGTATGTTTATTCCATGGATTTGGATGTGTATATATGGTTTTGTTGGTTTTACTCGAATGAGGGAGTAAGAAATCACATATGTCTCATTCATGGATTTGGCTATGTATGTGTGGTTTTTTCGCTCTTGTTAGTTTACTACTATTGGTGAAGATTACTAGTCCTATTCTTTAGCTTATTCAAGTTAAGGGGTGAGCAATTACAAGTGTCGCGGTCATGGATTTGGGCGTGCATTTGTGGTTTTGTAGCATTTTTTAGAATATTGGTATCGATAGAGATTAGAAAGAATGATCAACCCTTAAACCTTAAACCAATTTACCTTTTAGACTTATTACTCCTTAGCTTGAGTGGTGAAGATGTGTATCCTTGCCAAGCTTATGATAGAATACTCGTCACGACCGAGCAATTGAGCAAACTACTTAAATGTTATCACATAGATTAGTTGAGTGATTTGAGTGTTCTTATTTTCCTACTACGTGAGGTGTTTCGTTGTGTGTTAGTAATTAAACAAATAAATTGCTTAAGGGAAAAATCTTAAACCATGGTTTGGGATACATTTTTAAAGTTTTCTAAAGTCTATTTGAGGACAAGTAGAATTCAAGTGGGGGAATATTTGATGACATCAAATAACGTCTATTTTATAGCATCATTTATCCTAGCTAAATTGCTCGTTTTACATTATTTATGCATGAATTTATACTTAATTGCCCATATTTATGATTTGCAATAATTATCGAGCAAAGAGTGAAAGTTAATCAAAAGGCACGTATTTTGGAGCTTAAACAAAGAAATCATAAAGACTACTGTACTGACAACCTATAAGCCGTATCCATCAAGGAAGATACGGCGTATCCATGCCTTGAACTTCACTCAGCATCCACAAAGGAAAGATCTATACGCCGTATCCAGAAGAGATCCATAAGCCGTATTCAAATACAAGTCATGGAATATTCTGGAATATAATAATCGTGGAGCCTACGCTAAGAAACCTCAATACGTCATTTTGAACTCTTTCAATACGGCGTATCGACTAAATTCCAGACTCTATAAATACCGAATCCCAATATGAATTTTAGAGACACAAAAAACCTAAGAAGAGGCATTAACCACCAAGTTCGGTTTTTAGAAGAGAAGAGAAGCCAAGAAGGTCCTGCAAAGCACTTTAATTCATAGGAAAACCGTTGTAATTTCTATACTTTAAATACGTGTTCGGTTTTTGGCATCGTTCATTATTTTTTAGTTTACCTTAATCGTTCATCTATGACATTTGTATAGTTATAATGACTATTGGTGAATACCTTTAGGTATTAGCTATATTTATGATAATTTAATGTTTGGAACATTTAAATGTCCTTCAAAAGTAAGTAAATAGATTCGACACATATAAAATGCGGTTAATCCTGCGGTAGACCAAGCTATTATTGCAAAAATAGGTGAATGCAACCATTATTTTGATTGCATGCCTATTCGTTGTGAGTTGTTTTATGTTTATCAATTTTTACTCATTTACATGCTTAAGTATGCGACCTATCACTCAACTGGATCTAGGAATACAGATAAAGCGTTAGCTAGATGCCGGGATAGCTCTCCATATCTGTGATTTATATATCTAGAGTAATAAGATCACAAATATTGACATGTCTTTGCCCCTGGTTTAGTAAATAGTTAGACTACCAGGTGACCTAGGATTAATGAATAACGTTCTAATTCCTTGGGTAAAGATTTGGACAGAGGACTACTAGTATATAAAGAGCCGTTAATCACTAAGTTAGTAAAGTCTCGATGAGCTAGGATTCGATAAGATCACCATTATTGTCTCCTAAGATACATTATAATCAACCATGAGTACTTTATGCGGATGTGGTTAATTATGACAGAATTGCCAGATCTAGGTTTTAGGAAGAAGTACCGCCTAAATCTAGGAATGACACATCAACAACGAGATAAGACAATCATTGCACTTATAAACTAAAACCTGCGTTATATTAGATTAAAAATGGCTAGTACGTTTTCCTTACATTAGGCTAGACTGCTTCTCTATCTTTTGTCTATCAACTTGTGTGTGTGTTAATCACCCTCGTCTTAGTTTAAGTAAACCAAAACTCGTGTCAATCTCTTAGGCTGAAACCCCCCTTATTACGTTAGTTTAGGTTTAACTTAGATTTAACATAGAATAAATTAGGACTAACTTAGATAACTAAAATACTGAGAGACTTAAGTATTAACACTCGCTCTTAGTGATCAACACCCTACTTACCAACGAACCTACAACTGATCGGGTACATAGCCCGTTAGTGTTTATTAATAGGTAAAGTCGGCAAAATATAAATATTAAAACTTAAATAATAAATTACCTACGCACAACGACACATCAGGAGGCAACCCAATCTTTTATTTTTATGCATTTTAGGTGTGTCGTATGTTTTATTCTTTATTGTATATTTCTATATGTTTGAATTATTTGTGGTTATGATTTATTTTGCTTTTGACTTCGTCTCATTGGTAATAAAAGGTATTTTGCATCAATCAAGTGTAGCAGAAAATATCCGGTTTATAAGAACCATTTCAAACATATAAAATGAATAGTTTAGACTAATTCGCTTCTTGTGTGTTTGTTTTGAGTCATATGATTGTACTAATCATTTTTGTGGCCTATGCAGAAAATTTTTCCAGGAAATAATTAATAGGGTATGCGTGCAGAAATGTTTCCAAGAAAACGAACAAATTTTTTTTACAAAGCCTGGAGACGGCGTCAGGATTTTTCCTGACGGCGTTACGTCTCCAGCTACAGTATAATTTGTATTTTTTAAAATTTACTTTTCCGTAATTTCCAAAATTTGTAATTTTCCTAGCCATAATTACATTAGTGCATTCATCCTATCTTTATTACTTTCGTAGTGTCTAAACTTTATAAACAAGGGTTGTATATCAGTATCCCGTCGAATTTTACGCGTGGTGTAGTTGTTTCTTGTCTTTAATTTGCAGGTTATATTTGATGAGGAGAAGCCTGAAAGTTCTTTGGATTTTTGTATGGACAATTCTTGGATGACTATTTAGCCTCTTTATCTTGTTTCTTCTCCAATATTAAGCAAAACCAGGGGAATACTAGTTTCTTTCGCTTTTTCTATCTTTCCCTTTTATTTGTTTTTCGGGTAATTATAGAACATTGAGGACAATATTCAAAATAAGTGTAGGGGAAATAGAGCCTTAGAAACTATTTCTTCAATTGCTTTTGCTTTGTCCTTAAAAAGATGTGTAATGTACCGAAACGTAGCGTAAACGGTAATTTTGACCCAAATTTAAATTTTTTTATGGCGCATACCGATGAAAACTTAGTATAAATAGCGTCTCATTGGATATGATTTATATGACTAGCACAAAACCCTACCACTCAAAAAATCCACCCAAAAAATATGAGGTTCGCCTTTTGATCTTTAAGAATTAAGCACCCGTCTTTGGCGCTAAAATAATTTTAACCTTTAGCTTACTTGAGTTGAGGAATGAGCAATAGCATGTGTCTCGTTCATGGATTTGATCGACCATGTGTGGTTTTGTTGCTTTTTCTGGAGCATTGGCATCGGTTAAGACTATATGAGAGTGTACCGGTAGTATATTAAATTCTAGGACTTGTTTTAGTGATGCATCCCGAGACCGCAAGTAAGATCGCATTCGTGTGATTAGGATTTGCCAAATGATAAGAGTCATTAGGATAAAGCCATATTTTTAGCCTGTGTTTTGTATAGTTATGATGGCCCCGGTCATATAACTACCCTCACACCCTTGCTTCACACTCATTTTTAGTGCAAGATACCCCTAGTACACTCCTCCGAGCCTATCCTTTTTGCTGTTATCATAATTTTTCAGTAGATTCTAGATTATTAATGAAGAGCATTGTTTACACCCCACCAAAATGTTAAACCCAAATCGCCTTAGCCTTCTGTGTATGCACACATTTATAGTACATTATTGTTATTATGTTTGTAAACCTCAATTATTGTTTGCATTGAGTACATGGTTGCTAAGTCGAGTCTTTTGCTAGTGTATACAGTTTTAGGACGATTGAGATTCATGGTAGTTTTTATTTTATAGAGAAATGGGGAAGAAGTTAAATTATTACCCTCATACGAGCTTATTGTACTCCATGTTTATTGATCCTCCTAATTAGGGTCATTAGTTAGTTTATGTATTAAGTTTTAAAAATCAAGTGTAGGGGTGTGTTTATAAACCCCAAGGTATGTATTATTTATGATTCAGTAGATGGCAAGGCAAAAGTGTACGAAAAAAATAGAAAAAAATGAAAATAAAACAAAAAGAGAAAAAGAAATAGAAAATTGAAAAAAGTAGAAAAAAAAGAAAAAAATTGTACGGACTGTCATCTTGCTTATGTTTAGGTTTATGTTCAAAATAGTGTCAAGAAAAGAAAAAGAAAGAGTTTGATGTAGAGTTTATATATCTTTGTCCTAGAGTGGTCGAGCCTTGGCTTAGCAAATCCTTTTACATGTATTCTTGTGAATGATTGACTTGCCACCAGTAAATTCCCCAAATATCCCTTAACCGTGTTTCCTTTACCCTACACATATACATCACAACCCTTTAAAGACCTCTTTGATAGTAATTCCTATGTGCTTACGCCAATGCGGTGGAGGTTTGATCCTTTATCAAGCTTATGGTAATTTATATGCTATGATAGGTAATGAGTGTTATTTTCCTGTTTCCCATATTCTTATAAATCATTATACACCCGAGAGAAAGAGAGAATCCAAACACTTATGTGAGGTGCTAATATATAATTTTCGTACTTTTAATTATGAGGTCTAGTTGGTTGTGCCATGAACTATCCTTATTGAGTAGGTTAAATGCCATTGATATTGCTATTAACTAAGTAGAAAAGCTCATTTGCATGAGGACAAGCAAATCCCAAGTGTAGGGGTATTTGATGAGGTGTCGTTTATACACTTTTTCGGGGTCATTTAACCTCCTAAATCATGCAAATATGCCTAAAATACATGGTTAATAGTTTCTTTTTGTGTATTTAGCACTTGGATGGCATTTGGAGGAATTACATGTGACTTTGACTCAATTTGGGAAGAAACGGATAAGAATTAAACTCACACGAAATTGGATATCAAAAGGGCATACAGATCGTGGAGACGGCGTCGCAATTCCTTGTGATGGAGTCAGAAGGCTCAAGCGACGGCGTCAGAAGTAGCCGACTTAAAAGAAACCCTAGAAGATTCGGCGGGCGACGGTGTCGCAATTAACATGCGACGCCGTCGCGATTGATTTCCTATACATACAAACCCTAGTTTTTCAGTTTAAAGGGTGGAATTCGTTAGGAATATTTAGGGAATGATTTTTATCAGTCTTTAGGTCGATTTTAAGGTTCTCAAACCCTATTGTATCCACCATTCCTCCATGTTTAATTGAAGTGAAGTTCTTTTATCACTTTAATCTTTCGATATGTCTATATATTATTTGATTAAATGTTCTTCGCTTTCTATTAACATGTTAGGCTAAATTTATTAGTGTTTATTTATGATTGCATGAAACTTGGTTTGTAATTCCTTTTACTATTGCTTCTTGTTGGTGGTGTGCACGTTAGGCTCTGGAAAACTATCTCCTTAATTGCTTACGAAGACGTCTAGGGAAACGTGATTGTGTAGAAAGGATACCATCGCAATAGACTTCATACTACCTTGCCTTAATATGGTTGATCACCTCTTAACATTGCGTTCCCGAGTTATATTTTTGAAAGAAGAGAAAAGAAGTGGGAGAAAATCAAAATAAATTCATGTTCTCGAGTGTTTTTAAGGAGAGAAGATAGAAGTAATGGATAGTAAATTTGGTTTACTTTCTTTCAAAAATCGTCTTCCCAAAAGTGGGATGATTTTGAGAGAAAGTAAATAAGGAAACTTGTTATTAATAAAATGACTTAAATGCCCTAACATATAAAATAATTCTTTATACAACAAAGGTTATGCTTGTAAAATCATTAGTTTTTCTTTCCTTTATCTTTAACTCCAGAACTAACTCGGGAACACGAAATAAAAAGTTATATTTCATTCCTCTTCTCTTCTTTTCTGTCCATTTTTATCACTTCTCTTCTCTTCTTTTTATTTCAAAACTCGGGAACTGAGCGTTAAGTGTTTGAATGCATGTAATACACTATTAGGAGCCCTGTAATAGTCTTCATACTACCTTACTTGTGCGTTGTCTTAACGGAGTATTACATAGACGGCGGGTTCATGCAATTCGTTCATGAATTAGGAAATACTTACACATTACACTGCAAGGGTGACAGGCAATATGATTAGGAAGAGCAAACTAAGGAGTAGTGCATGATTAAGTGAGCATGTTTGTTTACCTATATGAGTTTCCACATAGTTAGATTAGATTTAAATTAGATTAGTAGTTAGTTAGTTTAAAACAAACCTCCTTCAAACCTGAGATTTTACTTGCTTTCTTAAAAATATAAAAATATACAAATAATCTTCTCTCAACCCTTAGACCTTAGTGACATTCGATTCGAGCCTACCTATACTATTCCCCTAGAGAATGATAACAACCCCTGAGTCTTGCCTATACTACACTATAATGGTTAGGTACTCTGCCTAGGGAGTAGTAAAACTTCTTGTGAAGTCTTACGACAACTACATCACTTATCATCCACAAACTGATGGTCAATGTGAGAGGATCATTCAGACATTAGAAGACATGCTACGTTCATGTGTGATGGATTTTGGAAAAGGCTGGGATAAACACCTACCATTAGTAGAATTTTCGTACCACAATAGCGATCAT
>BQNB010032274.1:0-48759 GCA_026074375.1 Tanacetum coccineum | reverse complement strand
AATGGTCACGCTGTAACCTCTTATAGGATGATTGTCAGTGTTCCCACCCCTTATTCTTCTAGGTTACTTGGTTTTAATATGGATGAAGAACCGATAATTGAGGTTGATGAAATCGGATACCAAATGGATACCACTCTTCAAGTTTACAATCGAACACACGAACAGTTTCAGAACTTGGGTGTAGAAGCAAATTCTGGTTCGTTCTTTGTTGGGGCATTCAAAGAGTCGTTAATTCTGTCTAACGAAACTGATCGTTCTTTCCACCCTTGTGTCGTTTAATAATTTTCTAGTTAAGTATGTTCTACGTTTTTTATTGACTGGAACTAGTTTAGTCAATGTTGATGTAACGAGAACTTTCCTTTCCATCATGTTATGAAATAAAATTTCTGAACTTCATCTTGTGAAAGACTGTAATTGTTTTTAATGTTTCATACTTATAATTTTAATACAGGCTAAGATTCCAGAGGTTATGATGCAAGCGAAAGTATTTGATCAAAAGGGAATAGATCATACAAGATACACCATATCTTTTACCAACGCTGTGAATGTTCCCAAACAAGGTGGAGTTTTTGGTGATTGTGGTATATGGACTTGTATTTTCTTATACAGGTTGTCACATGGACTCTCATTGGACGTCGACAATCCTATTCAGACTGCCCTAGCATATCGTGAACATATGGCAGAATTTTTTTAAGCATAGTGTTGCAATGTGGTAGGATTCAGACGTTATATGCATGTGCTTTTAAATGATGCAATTATTCATCTCTAGTATGAATGTATCCCAAATGGTTTTAATGTTTAATCGTTTTTGGAACTGGAATTATTTTGTATATTTTAGTTACATGTTCTTGTTATACACCACTCTATATGGTTAACTTTCAAGTTAACTATTCAAATTATTTTTTAGTGACTACCCCTAAATGAGTAAAGTAATGAATAAAAAAATATATATAAATAACACAAAACACATACACTCTTATTTTTACAACCACACACACTCTTATCCTCACAACCACCCACCAACACATTATTCATACAAACTCATATCCTTATAACCACCACCACATTCACACCAACTCGATCAGCCGCCACTAGATAGCCCGCCACCAGTGGAGCATTTGTCAAGGTTATAAGTGCACTTGTGAAAAGGAGATGTGGTGGTTGGCGAACTTCTTGGGACCTTACAGTTTATGGTAAAAATACTATGCATGTCCTGTTCAAAGGTGAACTATAAAACAAAATTATTAATGTGTATCAAATAATACTGTTTGTCAAAAACTAATTTTCTTAATTCCTCTTGCATGTAATAGCCAGGAAACTGACGATAGAGGATATGGCTACTTTATGTGGATGGATGACTTCATGAACCGTATAAGTTCTTTAGGGCCTTCAACACCTCCAACATTATATACGCGTCATTCAACACGTCCAAGTTATTTTGCGGGAACTTCCAGATCTGCAATGAATGTCGGAAAGGCAGAGTGCTCAAATTGTAAGTTCTTGGCTGAAAAGATAAAAACACTAGAGGCAAAGATAAAAATACTAGAGGGGACACTAGAGATGGAAAGGCATCCCGAGAACCACACCATTGAGTCAGCTGCAATACTTCACGAGCTGTATAATGACATGGGAAAACTTGGGTTGGAGTAGTTTTTCATTTAGCTAAATAAATTTAACAAATAAGAATGTTATTTGTATGCTTTAATTTTAGAATTTTCAGGTATTTTTATTGTTATTCATATGCTATAATGGATATATGTCATTTGAATGTCATAATAGTAACGCTAGCCACCTATATAACATAATTTAGTGGTCGCTCTAAGTATTTAAGATATTCAACCAGTAGTCGCTCTGTAATTATAGTTATATGTCTTATTAATGCAATTAATACAACTTAATTTATCGGTCGCTCTAAGTATTTACCACTATAAACAATCAGTCGCTCCAGTTGATATGGATATATGTCATGTCAACACCATTAATACCACTTTAGTTATTTATTGATCTAAATATGGATATATTTGTTCTAGTCTGTATTAATTTACATGTGATTTATAGATCACTCTCGTGCATACGGATATTTGTTGTATTAATAACTTAATTAAAACCAGTAGTGGTTCTGGTAAACATAGATATATGTCATGTAAATGCAATTAATAGAACTTGAGGGTTGTATAGGTCGCTCTATGTATTTAAGTTACTTAACTACGAGTCGCTATGGTAAATTATGAATATTGTCGTGACAATGTAATTAATAGAACTTTAATGTTATAGGTCACTCTAGGTAATTAAGAATCATCCACTAGTCGCTCTTATAAATACTGATTTATGTCATGTCAATGTAATTAATAGAACTTAATGTATAGGTCGCTCTATGTAATTAATATACACACCTCAGTCGCTTGGTAATACGGATCTATGTCTTGTCCAATGTAATTAATAAACTTATGTATAGGTCGCTCTTGTAATTAATACACTCAAACCACAGTAGCTCGCTTTTTTTTTCTTTTTTTTTTTTTTTTTATGGTAATCGGATATATGTCATGTCAATGTAATTAATAGAACTTAATGTATAGGTCGCTCTATGTAATTAATATACTCAACCACCAGTCGCTCTGGTAAATACGGATATATGTCATGTCAATGTAATTAATAGAACTTAATGTATAGGTCGCTCTATGTAATTAATATACTTCAAACCAACATTCGCTCTTCGTAAATTATCTTAATACAACCTAATGTATAGGTTGCCCTAAACTTTAACAAATCAATTCACTAGTCGTCTACAGATCAGCTAGTAAACCGTGCTGTCGCCAAGGAATTGCTTAACTCTGTAACATAGATTAGCATAACACGTCTATGTATCATTGTGCATGACTCCCTATGTGATGAGTTATACGCTCTCCCCTGTCACCTGTCTGTCTCCTCACAGAAATACACCTACGTGTCAATTTCAACTCCGCTTTGTCCGTCCTACTACAAATCCCCACGCAATCTACTCAACTCCTATTGAAAAGAGTATGGCAACTTCACCAAATGATGTAAGAGTACAAGTCATTATGAAAATCCGAGAAAAATTGGATATGGAAGTCGCTTTGGAAGAGGAAATGTTGAACCTTTTTACTCGATTTTTAGAAAGAATACGACTACGTAGGTCTGAAATAATCAGGTTGGGTTCACAACCTGATAATCCTCTTGTCGACCATGGTAGGGAACTTTTAGAGAGGCTAACTGGAGCGGACATGCGAAATGCAATGCATATGATGGGGCAAGGCACGAGTTGCAGCGCAGCATGGCTGCAAAGGTAGTGATGATCACCATCTATAGAAAAATGTAAATGTTGATCTATTGGGTATCGTTTTATAGTTGAAGTATTGTCTTTTAGTTTAAGTATCGTGTTTTCATTTAAGTATCTTGTTTTAATTTAAGTATCATTGTCGGTATCATGATGTGATCGTTTTTAACTATATTGTAACCTTAGTTCAAGTAATGAAAAAGAAAATTTTATTACTAAACCAAACTCAAAGGATACAAAAAACTAAATACAATTGTCTACATATCATCCAAATGATAATTAATACAAGACTCGGGTTTTGATTGTTGATTGTTGCTTTGAATTGAACACTCTGGCTGTGATTGATAATAATTGTCATTCTCTGCCTGTGAAAGAAAGTTAATGCACGGATTATATGAATCAAGCCTCCCTTGCACCGGTTGCCAGTCTTCCACTGCCATACCTTATGTTGTTACAGGTTCTTCACTTGCTTGAACATCATCCCAATCCATGTAAACCCGCCCATTTCTCAGTCTCTCTTCATCTAACCTAGCCTCTTCCGATAAGTGTTCCTCCCTAGTTGGTGTTCGAATCAAAGAATTTGTGCGTACGGATTTGCGCCTCTGGTTTGGCTTTCCAACAAGAATAACGAAGAATATATTAGTATAATATAGTAATAAACTAACCACTTACAGCTTAAGTTTGTTAGATTTGCGCCTCTGGTTTGGCTGAACGACACATTAAATAAAACACTTACAACTATTGTTGGAAAAGGTTGATTACAACCATTACGGTTGTGTCCCTCCATGCCACACCTTGTACATGAAGGTATCATCGCAGACTTATTGGTTGAAAGGATGCGCTTTTTATTTTTGGGTATGCCAGCTGGTCGCTTGATCATAACAGGCGGTAATACTAATTGCAAGTCATTTGGAGCTTGCCACTTTTTTGGATCTTTTAAAGGATACACCATCTCTTGGTAGGCACTTTTTAGAGTTGTTTTCTTAAACCACGGCTTTGCCCATAAGTTGCAATTAGTCAAACTTGAAACTCGGCAAACAACACAAACATGACCGCAAGGTAGTCCGGAAAGTTTCCATTTGCGACAACTGCATTGAAACGCCACCAAATCAACTTGATGTACTTCTAATTTGTTAAACACTTGGAACAGTTTCAAGTGATCAACTGGCCTAACAGTCCAATTGGCACTCTTTAACATTCTGTCGTATACTTTTGCGGTGACCCAATCTTAAAGCTCGTTCTCAGGTGCTTCTGTTATAATAAAAAATAACAATACATAATTAGTGGAGTACAAGATGGCTTAATATTGGTAATAAAAAATAGTTAATATGGTTTTATAAAAAATAATACCTTCGTATTTATGTCGCTTTTCACAATACCACCTTTGCAATAGGTCTCGACAGTACTCAACAAGCATGGTTATGAGGACTCTACGAACAATCCTAGTTAATGAATTAATCGATTCTACACTGTTGGAAGTCATGTAGTTGTAACGACTTATAGGGAAATATGCCCTAGACCATTTTTCAAAACCTGCTTTTTCAAGTTTTCTAACCACTTCAGGTCTATGACCTCGTAGTTCAAAAATTACTTTATCAAAATCCTTCGTAGTGTAAGCTTTACATGCCTTCTAAAAAATACCACGCAGCTTTTTACCCTTTATTTTACAATTCATCATCAAATGACGATCGCAAAAACCATGAAACGAATTATCAAAAACTATAGCACTAGCTTGGATAATGGCAGCATGTCTATCTGATATGATGCACAAATTAGGTGGTTCACCTATTTTCTCTTTTAACTTGGATAAAAACCAAGTCCACGATTCACCCGTCTCACCTTGAGACACACCTGTGGCAAGAGGTATTATCTAGTTGTTACCATCCATTCCAACAGCTAGAAGATTAGTTCCTAAGTAATTTCCTTTCAGATGCGCCCCGTCAATAATTATTAAAGGCCTCATATAGCGTAAGAAACTTCTCATATGTGTTTTGTAACCAACACATCAGAAAGTATATAGTATGTAAACACTAATCAGAAAAAAATGAAGAAATATAATAATCAATTTATAATATGCTTACTGCAAACCCAAAACCGACATATAACATCTCAAAATGTCCATCAGCTTCTGTATGAATGTGTGTAACAGTACCCTCGTTTGCCAATTTTAAGTTATAACAATAATACGACAACTGTGAGAAAGAATCTACATGACTTCCATTGATAATATGTAGTGCCATATTTCTACCTCCCCATGCTAGCTTGTATGATATGTCTATCTTCCAATCGACCCTCATATCATGTTGTATATCCTTTATCTTATACACCCTATTACTATCTCTTATTTTATCAACTAGTATATTACCTAATAATTTCATAGTAGCGTTACAATGATTAGGATTTATTTGTGTTTTAGAACAAGTGTGGATGTCTTTGTAGTTGCTTACAATGAATGTATTTCCAATTTTAACCTTATGAGTGTATACGTTCCATTTGCAATTTGGTTGGGCACGTTTAACACTATACCTCTTTGAACAAGATTTGATAACCGCATATTAAAAGGATCCTCTTAAAGATTTTACACCTATAGTGTATATGCATTCACTTTTATTAGCAAAGTAATCACCTACTGATATACCATGGTATTCTACACGTGATTTTTTAATATAAGGTTGGGGAGGGGGCGGTGGAATCGGCACATGGGTAAAAGTGTTAACCTGCCATTTTGGGAGGTTATCGGTTTGATCATTATAATCATTAGGAAATAAAGTCACATTTAGATCAAAATCATTAACAGGGGGAACAACAACTTTTACCTGTTTGTGTTCTTTAATTTTTTTGACACATAGTTTTTGAACTATCTCGCTTTGCCCATAAACTTCGTTTATAAAGAATTACACGTCATCTTCGTCCTTAACCTCGAAAACTTCCAAACCACATTTTTAGTATAAACTGAAATCATGGATGGAAATAATATCAAATTTCTTTTAGACATAAGCTAACAGGCCATGGTAATCAATATCTTTTGGTAGTACAACTTGTCTCTTTGATGATTGACAAACAAGGGTAACCTTAAATTGGAATTGTCTAGGGAAACTCATATTGTGTATTTACATAGTTTGTATGTGACAAATTGATAGTTAAATTTTATATTAGAGTTAATTGCATAAATGGTCCCTGTGAACATCCAGATTTAACGAAAATGGTCCCTCAAACTATTTTGTAACAAAAATGGTCCCCATGGTTTTGAAACATAACGGGCTTGGTCCCTATAGGGACCAAATCCGTTATGGGTCATGGGGACCAAAACCGTTATGAATCCTCTTACCACAGGGACTAAACCTGTTATGTTTCATAACCATGAGGACCATTTTCGTTACAAAAAAGTTTGAGGGACCATTTTTGTTAAATTCGGACAACCACAGGGACCATTTACGCAATTAACTCTTTGTATTATATAGTGTAGTATATTACATAATCAATTCAATTTCATCAACTATCGGTCGCCCTATGTACATAAATACTTACCTAAACAAATATTTAAATGGTCCTTATTGATTACTGTCTTTCAACCCATGTCCCTTTACTTATAGTTCATTAAATTGAGGGACTAATTTTGTAAGTATTAATTTCAATATCCTTATATAAAAGATGTAACTTGAGACCACTACATATCAACAAAATAACAAGGTCTAAAAAAAACACAAACATAAATCATGGTTCGATGTCCTAGTTGTAAGGCCCAATCTATTATACACACTTCATGGACTTCTGTAAATCCAGGGAGGAGATTTTATTGTTGTCCGGTATGTTTTTTGATTAACTACTGAATTCTTTAATTATAATATAAAACTATTTCCTGCTAATTTTTCTGTATAAAAATTATTGTAGGGGAGTAATGGAATTATAGATTGGGATGACGATCCAATGTGTCCAAGAGCTGTTCAAATTATACCAGGGTTGTTGAGAAATATAAATACACTACAAGCAAGTTATGAAGACCTTCAATCCAAAATGTTTGAACAAGCAAACGAAACGCGGAAATGGAAGTGGATTTTAGCTATTAGTTGGTTTGTATTTGTTGGTTACTTCATTAAGTGAAATGTTATCATCTACTCTATATTTTGTGCAACTATTATGACTATGAATCTGCTACGTTCTTTATGCTTCTGTGTGTAATAAACTAAACTATTTCCGGTTGTTTCATAGCAAAAGTTCAATCAGCTAAACCATAAGACAAGTAATAGTAGCCTAGGATAGAAATAATTGTTTCCAGCAAATATTCAACTAATACATTTAATATAAAACTATAACAGTAACTACAGAGATAAAAACGTACACATTCTAATACTTATAGCTAGCCAACCAAAACACATGATTATAAATTTGTAAACAGTAGTAGCAACATACCTCTAATTAGCAATCTTATACTTCCAAAAGTAATCAAACATGTGCTCCCGATATGCAAGCCCTACAATCTGTGGATCTTTAGCAGACACCGCCATCTTATGAATCAAACGGTACAAAAATATGCACACCCAAACCCCGCAGTCACCGTATGCATCACCTTGTATGGGGACATCCTTTCCAACGACAAAAGTTATATTGTAACTTTCTAGGGGTATGCCTTTAGCATCTAAAATGCCCCATTCTTGAAGATACGGTGGAATGTATTTCTTAAATGCTTTCCTCATTTTGATCCACCACTTTCTTGTCTCAACACCTTCGGAAAAAAGGGAATCATACAAAGTGATCACACCGGTTCTGATATGCAGGACGCCGAGGCAGTAATGTTTGTTAGGTTCGTTTATAGAAAAGAAAACCTACATTCTAATAAAAGTAAATATAAGTACTTAGCAAACATACTAAAACGTTGTTCCAAATATGACCTACAAACCTGTTCCACGTCTGCCCACATAACGGGATACGTAACTCCATTACAGACCCATTCAGGAATATCTCCCCGCATTACAAAACCGCAGAAATAAGAGCTGGCTATGGCCCAATTCGCGTCTTTTGGCCTAAATCTCCACATTAACTCGAACCATGCATCCAAGTGCTGGTTATTGCATTATAATTAAATTTAGATTCACAAATATCGTGCCGTTATTATAAAGTACAAAAAATTGGCCAAAGTTAAAAAATTAAATTACATACTCTGTCTGAAAGCCAACCACCACCCCTTAAACCCAATAGATTTAACCAGAAATACCGATAAACAAAAATGTCATTATTGCCCTAAGGAAATATGTGACTTGTGTCAGCACCTAAAGCATAAACCATATCTAGACATTCTGGCAATTTGACCTTTGTTCTACGGCTATAAGGTGCTCTAGACAAATCCTAAAAAGTGAAAAATAGAAAGTTAATAAATTATGCATTATGGTTAAAGATCTGCTTAGGCAATAGAAACGATAAATAACCTCGTGAAATTCAACCAAGGGGATTTCTTTCAAAGCTATTTGGCTTTGTCTGATTGGTTCCTTTTTATTCCGTTTCTTTTTTAACGTTGTGCTCTCCTGAAGACAAAAAAGCTACAATTTTATATTTTTTATAAATTTTAACATCATGAGCATCATCATCAAAAGAAATTTGAAGAAAACCAGGATGTATATACCCATTCTTCCAAAGAGAGAACTTTAAAATCTGAGTCATCATCACCAACATCATCATCAAAAGAAATTCGTGTGTTTTGTATTTGTAACAACCTTGCCTTTCTTTTAAGCCTCTTCCTATCAACTTTTAAAAAAGTCGATGGTGCAGTAGTGGGTGGTTGCACGGTATATGGTTCCACTAGAGCCTTTCCAACAAACCTCTTCCTAATGAGTTGTCCGACAACCTTCTCAGACGAAGGTGGTTGATTTTCGTTAACCACATTTACCTCATTCACATACATTGACATTTCCTGAAGATAGTAATTACCATTGTTAAGGAAACATTTTATTTCTTCATCTATTCAAAACAACTTATTAAAATATACCAACTTATTATTTGATGATTTTAACAGATTTTTATAAGGGCAGATTTTTTAATTAGGTAAATGCTTATGTGCAACTTGATATACCATAGTAATGACCCCTAAATTTTTTATACAAAAATAGGACTAATAGTGGATTGAAGTGACCACTAACCTCCTATATTTATGACTGCATTCATATCGTTTTACTTACCATCTCACCCTATTTAAGATACAAAAGGAACTTACTACATTAGATTCATCTGTTAACAGTTTTAGTATATTATACTTTACAAACAATCAAAATTATGCCTCCTATTCCATTGTGTGTTCATTTGGCAGCTGTTTTTCAACATGAAGCTATGGAGGAACAACACTGGGGTGAATACTGTCGTAGGAATTGCATGGAGCTTAGTGAAAGGATGAGGCAAAGAGATGCTGTGATTGGAGCACTAGAGCAAACTGTGAGTCGAGAGAAAATTATACGTGCTGTTGCTTATCTAAGAGAGATTCAGAATGGAGATATGGAGAAACTTGACTGGTACAGGGCAATGGTGACTGAGTCACGCCACCGTTTACGTCGTAAACAATGGTTCATTACAACCATGATGAACCACTAGATGGTGTTTGTGTTGTACGTTGGCAAACTAGAACGTAAGAATCTAGACTTGGTTTGGGTATGTGGGTGAAATAAGGGTTTAGAGTTAACTAGTTGGTTGTATTAGGTTAAGCATGTACTATATGTCAACTATCTTTATGAAAGTGCATGATCTATCAAAAATTCATGTGCATTAGGTTGAACTTGTAGAAACTATACTACAATAAGAAAACTATGTTGGTTCATTCTAGTATTGCATTTTAAAAGGATTATGTCAACTTTCAATCACTATTCCACCTTGGTGGAAACCATCGTTACCAGAAAATTCAACGTTCATATAACACCTATGGGTGCCATACAAAACCTTTCCAAGGCTCTTTTTATGTAGCTTCCAATATTTTTAAAGCTGCATACTTAAAGGGGTGTTAAGGATTGCTTAATTTCTCTACTGAGGTCGGCAGGCTATTTTTATGTAGCTTCCAATATTTTTATGCAGCTTAACAATAAATTTTACTGTTCTTTTTTTATAACCATACTTACAAAATAAAGAAGTAACCATACCTCAGAATTTTGCTTGTCAGGAGTTTGAACAAACGGATCATCAACTGTTTCCAACCCATCCAAATGAATCTCTTCTTCTCCGGTCTTAACCATAACGGATAAGGAATCATTCTCAGGGTTGTCAAAGTCAAATTCAGCATATTCCTAAAAATATTTAACTATTTTAAACAACCCGTGACAAAATCATTACATGTAATACTACAAAAACAAGTAAATGAAATAATATAATTACATACATTGACTTGTGATTCTGTAAATGATTGATTCAAATTAGGTAAATTTAAATCCACCGGAGTATAGGCAAGCATTTGGGATGAAGACGGATACTCTTTAGGGTCGGTATAATACAACTTTGAAGATTCACATTCATAAAAGCCACCAACATATTTGTCACATGAAACTTGACCAGTCAAAACATTAATAATTTCACTTTCACTAGCTTGAAATTAAAAAAATTATGTTAAGTTAAATTAAAGATTAGATTATGTACTTAAGTGTCATATGAATATTAGTAGTGAACTACAAATATAACCTTTCCAACACCAGAGTCATCTACATTCTTATCATATTCCTTGGGATCAAATTCTTCACAAGGCTTCATTCTTTAAGGTTTCAACGACTGATAATTCACCATGGAAAACATCTGAAATTGAACTTTCCGTCCTCTGGAATGCAAAAAATTTAGTTTTCAAAATTGTTGACAAAAAGAATTATATTCAAACTGTTAGATTATAACTAGTTGGTTAACAAAATCTAACCTTTCCTTTAGGAGATTCAAGTGGGTGTTGAACAATTTGGTTGGTAATCGACTGTATGCACATGTCACGAGATTGAAGTTGTTCTTGAACTAAGTTCTGGCAGGATATTTCACCAATTAAAACATTTGAAATTGCACTATCGGCCTGCAATGAAATATGAATATATTAACTTTAGAGCCATATATATACAATATCATTAAAACTGTTAAATGATAATTTGCTAAACATAAATAACCTTTCCATCAGAAGATTCAATTTCTTTTTCAACAGATTGCTTTGCCACCGAATCTTCTGACAAGTTGTCATTTCTGGATTTTATGAATCTTTCAATAGCATTCATCCTTTGCTTAACAGCAGCAAGCTCTTTTAAAACAATTGATGGATCACCATCTCCTACATTCTCAATCAACTGTACAGTTGTAGTAATAGAATGATATTCAGCAACAAGCTCCTCACTTGTAAACAAGGGAACTGATTCAACAACCTCTTTGGGTTGTTGCTCAAACTGTGGATCATGTACAACAGCAGCACAAATAATTGGTTGTATACCCTCAGGGGAAGCGGTTATAGGACCATTAGGTTGTCCGTCTACCAATAAAGTTCGAAAATAATCCATACTACGAATCAACCATGGCTGCAACAACTCAGTACTAGTTGGAGCCATACACAGAATAGGATTAGACCATTCAACAAATAAAGCACCATAATCCCCTTTCTTAAAATTACCAATCTTTGACCAAGCTAGACCACGTGGGATAACTAACGGATCTTTCTTCCACCAAAATTTGTTGTTTCTGTACATCTCCAATATATATATCTGCAATACCAATAATATAGTAACTAAGCGTTGGTTTTAGACTTATTTTTACATTATAGGTCTCAATGTTATTTAAAAACATACCTTCAGAGACCAAACAAAACCATATACATTATAGGTCTCAATCTTCTTTGAACTATCAATTTTCTTAGTCTTCTTCGTGAGGGAAACATTTTTTTTATTCTTCAACATAACGGCATCCTTATGCCTACTTATCACATTGACTAACCTTCGGTACAAAGCTCTCCAAAAATATTCTCCCCATGGGTATGCATCCCAGGCACTCAAATCATCAACTAATTCAATAAGATTGTCAGCAATGTAATTCTTAGACTCCCGACCCATGAATACTATATTTGATACCAGTAATAAACAAACCTTAACACTATCTTCATCAGACAACGCAGACCACATTTTAGGCTTTCTAATTAATTCCAAAAGGTCTGAAACCCTAACTTTCTTTAATGGCTCTGCTATTTTATCAGGAAATACTCTGTCACAAAAAGGACTGTTTTGCAAACCCTTAAAAGTATCTACCTTGGGAATTTTTCCAAACGCAAAACCAGTTATCAAGCAAAATTCTTGCCTACCAAATTCAAAATTATTATTACCAATCTTGTACCTAATAGGAGGACAAACATCATTATTTTGTTCTTGTTTTACCTCATGCTGGAAAATATAGTTCAGAAGAAGGTTGTCGTTTGAATATGCCAGAAAATCCAACCATTTACCAAACACGGTAGAAAGAAACCTGGTTCTACGTCTTTCATTAACACTCTGACCCAATAGCTCCTTAATAGATGTAAGAGTATGCAAAGTCCCACGTATTGTGACTTTCGCATCAAAAACTGAATGGGTATTCTCCATATCAGATGATGTGGAGTTAGTGATATTAGGGTTTCGTGATTGGGTATTCTCCATGTCAATGATTTGGGTTCTCCATATCTGATGATTAGGGTTTAATGGATTTGGGTTGTCAATATCAGATGATTAGGGTTTAAAAGAGAAGTACATCAGATAATCATATAGTAGAAGAAAAAGGAATAGTATGTTTGGTTATATGATGAGTGTCTTGCCTTTTTTGGAAAATTTGAGGTAGTTTTTGGTTTACTTGAAATAGTAAATGGAACAAATATCGAGATGTACAATTTGAACAAGTTAAAAAAAATATCTTATCTACCAGTCGCTCTAATTAGTGTATAAAATACGTAAGTCGCTCCAATCATAACTTTGACTTTTTGTATAAATATCATAACATTATTAAGTCGCTCTAAGTATTAATACGAGGTCGCTCCAACTATAAAAAAAATGCCTAGAAAAGTACACTTACACAAATAGTACTTTAAAAGTACAAATATTAATATATTAATAGGTCGCTCTGGTCGCTCTGGGGCATTTGAGAAACACACTTTTTTTAAAAGCAAAAGATGCATACACTAAAATCTTTTGGGGCAAACATATAAATAAAAATAACCCTTTAAGTGGGGTTTGGATGAAAGAATTACCAAATCGGTTGTTTTTTTTTTCCTTTTTCTGTTTTTTTTAACGGCAACTTTATTAAAAAAATTAGCAAGGAGCTAGAAAGACATTACAAAGAAATAAGATAGGGGTTTTTTAACCAATACTCCCAAGAAAAAACCCTATTACATCTACTAGAACACCATAAAAAGGACCAAGAAACAATGTCATCTAAATCGTCGCGATTAGGAGGCGAAGCGTCAAAGACCACTGATTTCGAAGCTCCAAATCCGCCCAAAGCAACATAAAAAAAACCACCTTCTAAAACAGACTTGAGACGGGAAGAAAGTCGAAAGGGATAAGAAACAAGCATTCCCAATCGAGAAAGAACAAATCTCTGCCAATCCAAAATCCACCACGCAAATTTTACGAAGAACAACCCAAGCCACGTTCACATCGGAAGGAAACATGCTGAACATCTCCATAGCAGAATGACAAAGAGGACACAGATGGGAATCCAAACAAAACACCTCTAAGGCTAAGAATGACTCTAGTAGGTAACTTATCACGACGAGCACGACAAGAAAAAAACATTAACTTTAAATGGAAATGAATTTTTACCATATCGTTGCAACATCCGACGAGGGAGAAAACAAGTCCATCAATAAAGTTTCTGATGACTTTAAACCTTGAACTCTCCATCTCCGACAAATAACAAGTCCACTATCTTTGGAAGCGCAGAGGACAACCGAGTTCATAATTGAAGAAAGGTCATCCCACTGCTGCCGGTAGCTCCATCACGCACGTCCGGGCGAAAAGAAGGCTGAGACCGAGATAGCTCCATTTTATAAGCCACCAACAATCTCCTTATCCAATCGAGAGCAAACAACGGGGAAAATTGAACACAAAGAGGGGCATCAGACCTAACTCATATATCATACCAAAAACTAGTACAAGACCGTCCCAATCGCTTCTTACAATGCGAAGAAAAATCAAAACCAGAATCTTTCAAAGATTTTACTTCACGTAAAATAGAGCACCAAATCGAGGGTGATCGGTCACTGAAGATCAAAACTTTGAGCCATAAATCGCTTTGAATAAACTTTTACACAATAAAGAGCCATCGCCAGAAATGAGCGCCACACCACTTCAACAAAGAGCACGACTTTCAACATGCGAAGAAACTGAGACACCAAGACACCGTTCAGTTTGGACGCTAAGACATTGTCCCAAGCTACCCAACGAAATCTTTCTATGCCGAAGTATCACACCGTTGAGTAACTTACTACGGATAGGTTCATAGTCGTTCAACAGCTTTTGGAACCTTAAAGATTGTCATATATTTAATTGGAGAGGCCCAAGAACGATTTAAGAAGGGTCAATCTGCCGCCTATGGAAAGGGTTTTTACCCTTCCATGTAGATAACCGGGCTTGTGAGTTTGTTCACCAAGCAACCCAAGCCGACTTCCGAGACATTACATTCCCAACCGTCACACCAAGATAAAGAAAGGCAGTGTTCCAAACAGCACACCGATCCTATTCGCCGCCTGCACAACAACTTTTGAGAATACCCGACACCTAGGACTGGCTCTTAGCAAATGTTGATCTTAAGACCCGGAGCAAGTGGAGCAATTAAGAAACTTAAACAATATTATGTAAGTTCTGTTTGGACCACTCTCCAATGAAACATGGCATCTCAGCATAAAAAAAGATGATAAATATTAACCGGCCATGCAATTGAAAACTCTTAAACAGCCTTCATCAACAACACGGGTGAAAGAGATATGTAACGAATCCAATAATAAATGGAAAAGATAAGGGGCCAACGGATCACCTTGTTTCAAACCCAAAACAAAAGGATCGGCGTTGGGCTAACCATTTAACATATGGAAGCCATGGAGGAGGTAAAAGTATCACGGATCCACATACACAATTCGGCCCAAACCCAACGCATAAAGAATATCCCAGAGATAATCCCACGAAACCGTATCATACGCCTTAGCAAATCAACCTTAAAAAAACATAGCTTGCTTCTTTTTTCTCTTACACCAGTTTAACATCTCAATTTAAGATAAAAGGACGTCCAATATTTGTCTTATAGCAAACAAAGGCCGATGAGTCTCGGGAAAACTAAATCGGATATAAAGTAGCCAAACGGATTACTAAGATTTCGTGATCACCTATAAACGCATCCAATCAAAACTGTTAGGCGAAAATCATTTAACGAATAGCATCATTAACTTTAGGAATTAAGCGAGAAAGACGAGTTAAACCCCTTGGAAACGTACCAGACTTAAAAATAGTCGATCCGCATCGCAAAATCCCCTCGACAAGACTCCAATACTTTCTAAAAAAATTCAAACGTATAACCATCGGGGCCAGGAGACTTATTCTCGCCACAGTTCCAAACAGCCCTACGAATTTCGTCCCTCGATACTGCCCTATCCAGCTCATCCACCTGATCCGAAGATAACCGATTATGCGAAAAGGAGCATTAAGTTTGAGACGATCATGACACGGTTGCTGAAATCGAACTTCAAAGTGATTCTTAAATGCCTCCTTCACAATACTCGGATCAGTACACCAAGTGCCCTCAACGAAAACACCACGAATCGACAACTGAGACCTTTTCTTATTAATAATACCATGAAAGAATTTTAGAATTCTCATCTCCTTCGATCAGCCCATTTGATTTAGATTTTTGAAAGATCCTTAACCTCCTAAAAAAAAAAAAAAAAAAAAAAAGGGTTTAATATCTTGCATCGGTCGGGTTTAGATCCTTCCGATTAGAAGGATGTCATAAGATAAGTTTCCCCTTTCCAAAGTCTTTATCAATAGTGATCAAATCTTTCTGTAAGGAATTCTTTGCGTTTATGAAGATGAAACTTTTTATCTTTAAACAATAAACGATAATAGACTTTAAGGTCTTGCAATTTCTTCTTGAACATAACCATTAGCATTGGAATCAGATGCGAAAAAGACAACCCACGCATGCTCCACCATCGATATAAAACCCACCATCCTTAACAAGATTGATAGAACCGAAACGGAGTCGGACCAAAATCAGACGAAACTTCCCTCAAAAGAATAGGACGATGATCGGACAAGTGACGGTCTAAGACACAAAGCTGAAATAAACGGATAAGCGAGATAAATACCTTCGTAACATGAAGCGATCTCAATCTTCTACTCATTGTGGAGGCTGAGGGATGCGACCAAGTAAACGAGTTAACCTTCCAACTTGACATCCACAAGACAGATGACCAAAACCGATCAATAACACGTGCACTAAAACATTGAATGACGAACCAACGTTCTTTCATCCATAGTCGATGTCATTAAAGTCATCCATTGTCCCGTTACAATGATTAGAATAAAAATCCCAAAGAGCCTTTTTGCTCAAGGAGTAAGGAGCGTAAAAAACCGCCACCAAAAGAATCTTGACATTACGAGGTAACCATGGGTGCCGTAAATAGCTATAAATTTTCAGAATTAGTAGCGTCATCTTTCTTGAAGATAGAAGACTCCCAAATTACAAAGGAATTCCACCGAATTCCCTAAGGAGTCAATGCAACAAAATTCAAAGTTGATTTCCCCATAGGGACTTTACGTCCATTTGAGAAATTAAAATCAATCTTGTCTCTTGCAACGCTTAAAAATTGATCCTATGCTTACAATTTAATCCTTAACCCACTCCTTTTTCGTCTTGTGCAAGGACTTGAATATTAGAGAAAGAATTTCATTTAAAAAACATCTTCATCTCCTTGTGAGCCAATAATGCGGTACCATATCTTACAAACACCATCAAATTATAACCATAGAATGTCCACCCAACCATGCATCCAAAATGTCCAAGAATAGAGCCACGTTATGAACTTTATGTGAGATGGAAGAACTGATTTCTCCATTAGAGGAATTTTTCAAATGGACCTCCTGTGAATGGTCCATAACCTTTAGCATCCACCCTAGGACTATTTCACCTTGTCTTCTCCATTAGTAGGACCATCTTCCACAAATTCACCAACATTAGCGTGCGTCACAGAAGTTTTATGAGGTTTAGCGGAGGATGCGATAAGAGGTACTCGCTATCATCAACCGAACGCCTTTAGCGGGAAGTTTATTCAATAATCTTAAAAACCAACGGATCCTCTGATTGATGTCTTGTCCGTCTCCTATACCATGACCATCAACATTACATTCATCACATTATCACTGAAAATCTGTCTCGGAAAAACACCATTCACATTTACAACATCATCTGACTCGACATCACTATTCTGCGCCCATCATTAAGAATTTTTAGCGCACGCTTTTGATTGTCATCTGAGGGTATAAACAGACTCCTTAGGTTCAAGAAAACTCGGATTCCAAGTAAAAAGTTCCTTCGCCCGAGCCACAAACACCTTACCTTTAAAAATCACCTTGAATTTCTCCAATATAGATTCTGGTTGTTTTGTTAAGATGCACAACCGCTTACGAGCAAAAGAGGAGCCAAAGATCTATCCTCGAATCCCAAAGCCTCGCCCCATTTGTTACCAATCTTGGCAACGTATCTCGAGACCCAAACATGAAGTGGGATACCTTCCAGAGTCCACCCAACAACACGTTCATCACTAACAAAATCATTATAGGCTCATAAGAAGCGTACAGAACCAAGAGTTAACGCCTACATGATCCAAAAACTTTTGCTTAGAACCCTCGTTATCCAATTCTATCAACACCCATAACCACTAATATGACAGCTTCACATGTCAAAAAACCTTCCTTAGTTATTAGAATCCGTCGAAGGTTAGGAATTGGAGTTAATATATTTCAAACGGCCCCATGTCATGATATGAGAGGCAGTTCAACAACACAAGAATCATCCAAACCATACGCCGGTGAGGAAAGATACGATGAGCAACAGAGGCAATCAATGGTGGAAAGTCTCTAGCAGCAGAAACAAATGACCCAAATGTACCATGCGCATTGGATTGAGAAGGCCCGATGGTTTTACAGGTTTGTTTGCACGTTCAAAACGGGCAACATTGGCATGGAGATGGAAACGACCAATCCAAATCGTACAAAGATTTCCAACCAAGATCTAAATCGTTATCAACACGAATAAACCTGACAAAAAGCAAAACGATTTACCTGCTTTGGATCTTCGATTAGGAATAAAACGTCTATCACCCTTCCCATAACCCCTCGCAAACCTTACACAATTCTATCGACCCAAGATTACAGGTAAATTGGTTACAAAAATAGATTTTGAAATACGATCAGCTTGGTTTCATTAGAACGTCTGGAAAGGCATGGTGACTCAAACCTTAAAAAGAACAGCAGACGACAAACCCTAAAAAAAAGGATTGATGGGAGATCAGTTACAAGGATTGAAAGAAAAACAGATCAGGGTTTCATGACTGCGAGATAACGGAACGGAAACGAGTTCTATTGATTTAAAGAGGAGAATAACAAATCTAAATTACAAAAACCCAAGATGAGAAACCCGCCTAACACGCTCGATATGAGATTAATCAATCAATGATTAATCCCAATTTCAGGGGTTATAACAGGATTCAAACAAAAGGGAAGAAGGAATTTAGATTGTTAATTTGTGGATTTTGAAAGTCATCTTTGTTAGAAGATGTTCATCAATTAGGGTTTTTGAATTTTTTTTCCTTTTTCTGTTACACGGTGTCATGCCCAAACTTAAATCCAGTTTATATGATAGTACGTTTTGACAAAATCCAACACTAGATATTCATTTTTCATTTTATTTTTTCTCTCAGCCACATGTTTACCCATAATATATTTTATTTCTGTTATTTTAATTCAAAATAATGCATAACTTTTTAATTTAATTAGATATAACAAATATAATTTTTCTCTCCTAAACCCATCTCAAATCAAAATCCTATATCAAATCAAAATCCTAATCCAATCCCACTTATAAATCAAACGGACCCTAGAACTTACGTCTCATAGAAAATGTTAATATGGATATGACATGCAGTTATGGGAGGCTTTTCACTTTTTAAACATTTGTTATTTATTTAAAAGTCGTGAATACATATTATAAAATAAAATAAAATAATATGGACGCTTATATTATTTGCACCCCTACATAAATACAAGAAGTTTTTATATGGCCCCAGAATAACTTTACACAAAGCTGAGAAATGTAACCTAAAAAGGAATGAATCATAGCACTTGTAGATTTGTACTTCAAATTTCGTTGAAACAAGTTATCAAACTTTATTAAATGTACTAAGGATAATGTGAAAAATATATATCGTTGATTGTGATTTATGAGTTAAAAAGTTACGTACCTGTTTATTGATTGTTTAAAGGTGATTTTGGCAAGTTGCATAAAATATAACAAGCAGCATTATTCGCGCGTTGTTGCGGGACATTAATATTTTTTTTAATTAATTTGTGCGGGTTTATTTTTTCGGTTTTTGTAGCGTTATTTTTTTTTCTTGTGCGGATTTATTTTTCCGGCCCCATGTTTAATAGTTTGGCTTTTTTTATTTATATGAGCTTATGTGTTGGGCCTCATGTTTAAAAGTTTTTTTTGCTATGTGGGTTTTTTTACTTAGCGTAGGTCGATTTTTCGTTGCATCGTTAAAAGTTGTAAATAGTTAAAAGTTAAGAATGCGTTTCGTAAATTTTTTTGGGCCAGCCCAGCGAATAGTAAAGGCACATTTTTTTTGGGCCAGACGGATAAACAGTAAAGTGCCTTTTTCCTGAGCCGAACCGATGAACAGTAAAAACGTGTGCGGGCTGGGCCGATGAACAGTAAAGCGGCAAATACTACGTCGTTCCACTTCTCTTTTAGTTAGCGTAGGTCAATTTTTCGTTGCATCATTAAAAGTTGTAAATAGTTAAAAGTTAAGAATGTGTTTGGTAAATTTTTCGGGCCAGACCAACGAATAGTAAAGGCAAATTTTTTTTGGGCCAGATGGATGAATAGTAAAGTGTCTTTTTCCTGAGCCGAACCAGTAAACAGTAAAAACGTGTGCGGGCCGGGCCGATGAATAGTACTGTTCATCGATGAACAATAAAGCGGCAAATACTACGTCGTTTCACTTCTCTTTTGATTATATATATAATTTGATAGACGCTAAAACCAACCTTCGTAGTCATACTCACATGTATTGCCCTTGCTAAGGCTACCTACTATAATGACCACCAACGACTTACATTTTTTTCTTTCCACATTAGTTTTCTTTCTTCATCGACCTAAAGGCGACTTTTTGACACTATAAGACGACCTTCATTTTTTTTTCAAATTTTTAACAACAAAATTAAAATTCATTAATAATAAAAACAATACCTAATTATTCAAATACATTAAAAAACATTTCAATAAAAATTAGAAACTTAAACCAAACTTCATTATTATGTCGTTGGTTAAATGAAGACATCTCAATTTCTGTCCAAGCAGGATGATTTTTTAAAATTCTCCAACAAGCCTCCATTGTAAAGGGATGTCCGTACCTATTTTCAAATTCGGCTAACGCATTTTGAAACAAAACGAGGTTAGAAGACCCGCTATCGTCCATCCGTTGGACACCATCGTAAACAACACTAAACGCAACAATTTTAGGACGAATCGAATGTTTCCATTTGGCGACGATTGTATCGTATCCGCGAATAGTCCTCCCCATTTCTTTCTCAAAGTTAGCAAAAACCTCCGACCAAAACCCTCTTTTCATGGAGTCTCCTGTGCCGTAGTTGTCCATCGTGTTGCACCAAGCTGTACACAACGTGGTCTTTTCCGCGGTTGTCCATGGTTGTGTCGTCTTGGCCTTTCCACGGTGGTTTGATGTGAAAGCCGAACCGTTAGACATTATGAATATATGTAACATTGGATTCACCCTTATAACACAAGATCCGAAGGTATTGTAAAGTGAAAGAGAAATTGAGCCATATTATTAGAGAGAAAAAAGAAAAGATATTGGGAAGTTGTATGTGTGCTAGAGAGAAAAGAGAAAAATACACACTCACATTTTACAAATGTAAACTTCTACCCCTTCATGGAAGTATGGAGGGGGTATTTATAGTCCCGGGCTTGACTAGCTAAACTAACCCGACACGACTATGAATGATAAATGTAATTCCGGATTAGTCACCATATTTTAGGGCTAACAATCTTTCCCCAATATGTGAACATACGGAATTACTTACAATGTTCCTATCAAGTACAAATACAACACAAATAAAGTCTTCCAAAGCGCTTCCAGAGCTAAAGATGTCTTCTGAGTACTCTTTGTCTTAAAACTTGTACTCCAGCTTGGATCTTCTGTGTCTTTACTTGTACAGGAACCATTGTAGTATGCATGAGTTGGATTAACTTCCCCCCAACTCATGCAGCATGTCTTGAAAAACTTTCTTCATAGACTCCTTTTTGTCGAAGTTTCTGAATCAGCTCCCCCCAAACCAATATCCCTATCTTGAGCAGATTCTGAAAACATGATGTAGCTATATTGAACAATTCTACTTGTCATCAAAGTGCACAACGGAATTTTGTAGAAGTCAAACCACACTAACGACCACTGCTTCTTGTCATTAGGGCTTGGTGAATATTCGTTCGGGGGTGCATTCGAGAAATCAGCAACTGTTCTTTTCACGTTTGCAGAATACTTCACAAACCATTCTAAGTGAAACATGGTAACATCAAAGTCAATTAAGTCCCGAATGTATACATTTTCCCCCATGATGGTTGCGAACTCTCAGAAGCATCATTGTCGTGTATGTCCATATACTCGAGAAGTTCTTGTCATAAGTACAAATCATGATATACAAAAGAATCATTACCCTCTTGACTTCACAAACCGTAAAGGAGTTGAAGCAAGAATCAAGAACACTTGGTATAATCAAGGTCTTGTGAATGAATGTCATCGAAGAACTTTGAAGATTTTGCTTAGACTGTGAAGTATCTTTGTCTTGGAATAGCACAAAAATACCCGTGAGAAGTGCTGATTACATCTCAACCTTTATACTCTCTGGCTAACTTACCAACCTCGTATTCTGTCGGCTATTGTAGTGATCACTTGGTGAAGTAAACCCGATATTCTAAACTTGAAACTGAAGTAAAATCCCCCAAATTTGTTACTTAATCTTGCACTACTGTTGATTGAAGAACGGTGCAGAAGAAAATCTCTAAGTACCTTATACCCAACATCAAAAGTATAAGAAGTACAACACCTCTTGAAATTATCCACATCGACATCTGCGTGTGACACTGAGTACTACAATGTAACTCCTTTAAGTGATAGTTATCCAGGTCTTCATCCAACCACCCCTTGACTTCTGGAAACTAGATAATCCAAGTCTTAATCATAACTGTATACGTTCAAGCAAGTCATCAATCGATAGAAAATAGAAGAAGGTCTCGATGATGAAATAAGTAGACGCCTCTGTGAAATTCAACTTTAATCGCAAATAAGGGATACCAAATCAACTCCGTGATCACATGTCATCGTAATCCGAATCTCTAGCCGTTTTGTCGTTTAAGTGAATCTTTTCAGGATCGTTTTGGGATTAAGTGTTGTTGTTTGTGTGGTGTGTTGTTATGGTTGCTTGTGGTGTTTTATAAGTCTCGATTCATGATTGTGGTGTTTGTTTTTTTGTGGAATTGGTGTTTTTAAGTCCTTGTTAATGGTTTAGGTTGATGGTTTGTTAAGGTTTAACTTTGTCGTTTAAAGTTCATTGAAGTGAGATTTGTTAATGTGAAAATTAAGCAAACCTCCATCAAAAGTAAGCCAAACCGCCACCAAAGGCTAAGCAAACCGCCACCTCTTTTGTGACCAAACCGCCACAAAAAACAATGCAAACCGCCGCCTTGTTTGTGACCAAACCGCCACCATTATTACACCAAACCGCCACAACTAATTCAGCAAACCGCTGGCTGAAAATAGAGCAAACCGCCGCCGTATATTTAAATCAAACCGCTGCTAAAACTGACCAAACCGTCGACATTTAAAAGGCAAACCGCCGCCATTCTTTTTGATCAAACCGCCGTGAGACTTATCAAACTGCCGTCTAATATAATAATCAACCTGTCGTACCTATGATCAAACCGCCGGCTAACTTTTTTCTTAAAATCCGGATCTTGTCCCTACTTTATGTCAAACCGCCACCAAGAAAATGATTTTTTTATTCAAACCTCCACGAAGAACATCAAGAACGAAATAAGAAAAATAAGCCAAATAAGCTATTTCACTTCTCAAATAAGCTATAGGGGCTCAATACTAAGTGATTAGATGTGTATATAACACGAAATAACAAGCTATTCCATGTGAATCATCAAATTCGAGCCAAACCTCCACTTAAAACACATAAAAAGTCAATCCTTTTTAAGCTTAAAATTCGATCTAGATGCTTTTGAATCACTTTGAATGGTAACAATCTAACCTGTTTAACATGTAGATCAAGGAAAGAACAAGATTAACAACCAAATAAGCCAAAAAAAAATTGGAGCCGTGGCCTTTTTTCTTTAAAATAAGCCACGAATTTTTGAGCTTATACACCTCATAATCAGTAGTTAAACAACAAGAATTCCCCATGTGCTCTGGTGCCAATTGTAACATTGGATTCACCTTTATAACACAAGATCCGGAGGTATGGTAAAGTGAAAGAGAAATTGAGCCATATTATTAGAGAGAAAAAAGAAAAGATATTGGGAAGTTGTATGTGTGCTAGAGAGAAAAGAGAAAAACACACACACTCACACTTTACAAATGTGAACTTCTATCCCTCCATGGAAGTATGGAGGGGGGATTTATAGTCCCGGGCTTGACTAGCTAAACTAACCCGACACGACTATAAATGATAAATGTAATTTCGAATTAGTCACCATATTTTAGGGCTAACAATATAAATGAGAAGTAAAAAGATAGAAGTGGCTTGAATGTGTGTGTAAAATGGTGTACAGAGTTGAGTATATATAGTGTTAAAGTGTTTAAATTTAAAAGTTAAAACAATTTTTTTTATATATTTAATGAGAATAAGACATTGTGCAGCTCGACTACCGATCGCATGGACGAGTTACAAGGACCAAAACAATCGAGCGACCAACACATGTGCTATAAGGCCGATCGACGACGACCTATGTTGACTGAATCGGTCGACCTTATTACAGTGAGTAGCCTAATAAAAGCCTTTAATGCCTCTATAGTTTTTTTATCTCGTTTATCGAATGATGTGTAAATAAAATGTTAACTAAAACTATGGTAAGAGTAATCAAATTTCAAAACTTGCAAAGATATTATAGTGTTTACAGATAACACAACAATAGGAAGCAATCTCAATTAACGTGCTAGAATCACATTTTTGCATTGTCTTGCATTGATTCTAATATTTTAGTATATTCATTGTAAATCACATGTGTCGAGCAAAATTCCAAGCATATATGATAATGTCATTTTATCTTACTTTTTTTAATTAACTAGAAGAAACAAATCGTGAAAATAACATGCTATGATACGACTTAAAGTGGAGACACAACAATGATTTACTTGTTGGTATAATTATGCTATTTTAGAAACTATTGAGACTTGGCGTGGATATCTTTTAGAAGGTATTAATAGTGATGGTAACGGGTCAGGGAATTTCGGGGATCGTATTTACCATCTCTATCTCCGTTTCTCAACCTCGTCTCCATCCCCGCCCCCGTCCCATCGAGGGATCATTTTTCATCCCCGTCCCTGTCCCTAATCGGGGATCCCCAAAGGGATTCAGGTATTTTTCGCCTTTATGAATTAAGCATAAAAATTACACAAGTGATAAAAAAATATAAAGAATGGACTTACAAAATGTCTAAAAAAGCATGCGTTGTACATAGTTTGATTAATTAAAATATCATTCAACTTTAAAGCATTGTAACTGCGCCGACTCCGGGCTATCTAAAAGGGTAGTTGCTCTGGATTTAGTCGGCTCGTAATGTCGAGTCAGAAACCCATGTATACAAAAAAAAAATGGTACGAATGTGTGTATTCAGACAAAATATTGGTTGAATAATATTTAGTTGGTGTTTAACATTGTTAACATATTTCATCTATTAAATATCACACATACATACAAATATTATAATACTTGTCAATACTTACTAACATATACATAACATATACATATAGTATTAATATACAGATAATTTATATATATTTGTACATTTAAAAGTTCGGGGTCGGAGATTCATTCTATCCCCATCCCCGCCCCATCCCCGGTATCATAATTCGGGGATTCCCCGTCCCCATCCCCATCTCCGGTCAATTCGAGGATTTCCCAATTTATTCGGATTTGAGGATTGGATCCTATCAAATACGAGTTTTATTGTCATCCCTAGGTATTAACGTGCATACCAAAACAACGTTGTCACTAGTGTAAAAACTAAAATTTACTTTATATATTTAGGTGTTTAATACTTTTTTGAACAACGGTGTTTAATACTAAATGCATACATTTATCTATTTTTTTATATAATAAAACAGATGTTTTTACAAGTCTTCTAAGGCAACATCATTTAATAAAGGGTTTTTTCTAACATGTGCCTCAGGGGCACATGTTAAAGTGGGGACATCAGGCTGTGTGTCACAGCCTGATTGGCCAGCAGTTATTTGTGAGGCCTGATAATGATTAATAACAATAACTGTTGGTCAATCAGGCTGTGACACACAGCCTGTGTCCCCACCTTAACATGTGCCCCTGGGGCACATGTTAGAAAAACCCTTTAATAAATCCTATGTGTCATTCTCATATTGCATCTCATGTTTGGTAAGTACAACCATTGAAAAGCACTAATAGAAATATGTGTCATAAACCGCATGAAGACATTCCAAAAACAAAATAACACACAATTTTTTGTCTGTGAAGCTCTCTATATGATTCTTCATTAAAGGCAGTTTCTAATCCACAATTAATGTCATTAACCATTCGAAAATCACTTCCTCTATATGATCCAGTTACAAATAAAAAGAAATTCAGTTTTAAAATCACCGATTAAAAAAAACACAAAATTGATTCAACCAGTTTTAAAATTACAATGAATGATCTTGAATTCCACCCAATAATTTCGATAAGTTTTAGTTGTATTGAATCAATTTGGTTCATATTATTGCTGATTTTTTTTTATGTTTAGAATGTAAAACCAGTAATCCAATTAAATCATTATTGTATCGAAATCTTAAAACAATTGGGGAAAACTGCTTTAATTAATCAGGGTAATCTATTTGTTCGAATCTATCTATTGTAATTTTGCATATACCCTTTGTGGGGTTAAAAAAATAATTTTTTTGTTTGTTATGAAACATGTTTCAGTTACTCCAATCTCAATTTCGTAAGATTTGATTCTTCTTTGATTTTATTGTTTCAATTCGAATATATGAGATGTGAGTTTTGTTTAAATTAAAGAAGTGTCGATTGATTGTGTTCACATAAAGTTTTTCCTATGCAAACCCTAAAAAACTTGGCAAAATCCCCTGATTAGTTAATTGGTTATATCTTTAATTTATACATTTTTGAACCATTGATGTATCTAATAGTTATGTCATACTTTATAATCATGTAGTTTCGAACACTCGCGATATAAATGTGACGTACACTAACAATTTCAATTGACATTGGTAAGTTTTGTGATTTACTATTTAGACTCATCACTACAATTTTCAATATATGTGTTTATGTTATTTTTCTTTACAATTTTGATGAATACTTATGATCTGACGACAATGGTTGCAGCAATGATTGTACACTCACGGCCATGTACTGAGACATAATCATCAAAGTCTATACCCATGGTATCTATATTTGCTTCATTTGATGGTATCACGAATAGTCTCTTTAAAATGTCTTATTATTTTGCATCAAGTCATTATGGAGATGGATAATGTTTGGTCATTAGAAAATATCTACTCGGCCTCATTCAATTGCGTTAGGTCAGTGAAGGGTGCAATCTGATATGTATGATTGTTGTTTTTCTTAATCTATGTAGGAATTCGATGCAAATTTGTATGAATCCAAAGCTCTTGTGAAAAGGTTGCAGAACATATATACATGGTTGACAAAAAATATGGTATGTATTTTGTTGCATTACCGGCTTAAGTTAAATGCTTAATTTTTTTGATCGAACTCTAATTAATTGGAAGCTCTTATGAACTAAAACATGTTGTCTCAAGAGTACGTAATTTCGTTAGTGACTTTAGAATATCTAGAGGTGGTAAGATGGGTGAGGTGAGTAGGGGGCCAAGTGCTCCACTTTTGGCTAATTTTTTCTTTTACGTGTCAAGATAAAACGAAATTTACGAATCTATATGTTTGAAAATCATATACAGTGACCCATAACAAAGTTTTTTTTTTGAACATAACCCATAACAAAGTTTATTGTTTGTTTTATGTCTATATTCTCACGTCATATGCTGATTAGTAATTAATGTTTGTACTGGGGTAAACTCGCAAGCTACTGCCACTTCTATATTTTTTGGTTTCAAACCATGGAGTAAATTATATTTGCAAAGTGTTCGAAAAACTTACTCTACACTTACATTATGTGGTTTAGCCTTGCTACTATTTTTTTAGTTCATACATGTTGGCATTCATTTTTTTAGTATCAACAAATTGGTAAAAGTATTAAACAAAAAACCTACCCCTGATGTTATGTTCTTTTTTTATGCATAAAGTGATCTACAAGTCTAGAACATCAACTAATAATGTGTTTATATGTTTGAAATCCTTAAGATGTTATAACATATTAGAATACATGTATCAAGTATAACAATTGATGAATTATACTTTAAGTCCAATAAGTTGGATTATATACGAAGCACATGAATAGGTTCACAATGTTCGAACCGTTTTCTCAAATCTGAAGGTTGAATTATCTTTAGTGATTTTGCAAGAAGTTCATGTGTAATTTCCTAGATATGATATTTGTTCATTCATTTGTAGGTTTTCATGGTTCATTTTATATTGTCTTTTTATGATCCATGTTATAGGCTCATTTTACATGTGAAGCAACTGCCACAAGCTTTAATGCGAACAAGGCTGTTACTATAAAGCTTGCAATGAATGGCCCGATAGATAACCACCAGTTGAAATAACATTTGTGTGCGAAGATTATGGGCTGGTAACACAAGGCAAACATCTGTGAGTACTGACTACTATTAACCGTTCATGTTAAACTGTTGAGGGTCATGGTTTTTATATTACAAATATGTGATAAGCATGCCAACAATTTTGTGTGTCGCAGACATGATAAATCAAACAGCCGAAGCTAGGGATTTTTTTTTGATAATTCTGCTATGATACCTATAAAAAATGAGTGTGAAACGTTGACGAGTATTGTAGCAGGAACCTACAACAAAAAAATAATAATTACAACAGCTTATGAAACAATAGGTATGCTCTTCGGTTATCAAACCTGCTATTTTTTGCATTTTTGTACTAAATTGCATTTTTCTATTGTTAAACTTCCGGTACCCTAAGTTGTATAACACATATGTACGCTAAGCTATATAACACTTACGCATTTGAATGAAATCTCGAATAATTTTTAGTTTTTCAAGCGATGAAAAATGAATGGCCCAATATATATATATATATATATATATATATATATATATATATATAGGGTGAGGTTCTTTTCAGAACCAAACAAATGTACAGAACTGCGAGAACCAGCATCAACCAATCAAAATTTTTTAGATACTTATTTTTATTATTTAATTCAGAAGGGTATAATAGTAAAATTACATTTAAAATTTTCTTTTTGAATTTTTTTAATAAAAAACGTTTTTTTAGTTCCAAAATTTTAGGAATTTTTTTTAAGCTTTTTTTTTTGAAATAATGAGTTTTTCCATGCATGATTTCAAAAGTTAAGATGCATATGTGTTTTTTTTTCATATTATGCCAATTAACGTATATTTTTATTGTTCAATTGCGTAAACATGTAGTGTGTTTTAGTCACAAATATTTATACAAGTGCATGGAATGACAAACAAAAATATTTTACATGTACCGTATACATTAAAAAAAATCGACGTTAATATATTGTATGCATATGCGCACACCGCAAAACGTTAACACCAAATTAAATCAAATCTGGTAATGTACATCTTTTATTTAAAATACATGCACAATACTTGATTTGCTATTCTTTTAGAACCACTTTAGAACTTCAGATGCCCGCACGTGCTTCAACGTTTCTTTTGCATGTATGCATTTGTGCACAGGTGCTTGATCATCAACATCTTCAATATCGGCTTCATAGTATGCTTATCACAAAAGCATGATCATCAATATATGTCTTTTCACTTGAGTAATTTACAACACCCCACCTACACGTAACAAAAAATAATAAAAGCAAATATAAATTCCTTATACTGATAAAAACAAAAAATAAAAGGGCCCCCGGAAAGAAATGAGGCTCAAAATTTATAACTACACAAGTAGAAACAATAAGAAAAACCAAAACTATTACCCGTATCCAACGTCACAATCTTTGTCGGATGCATCAGTAAACATATGTGAACTTGTGTAGTCGATACTAGTGATCTTGGATGTCATTTTCTACATATTCAGATGTAACATATGTCAACAACAATCCTTATAAAAAAAATTGAAGATACACTATGTAAATACGCATCGATAAACTGTTTCTTTATTCAACAAAAGCACCATTCTTCGAGTATATAACAAGCATAAACCACTCACCAATATATCCACGGTAATGTCAGCAACACTTTTATAGCAAAATAACACAATTAAATACAATGAACACTATCATTCTTTGCCAAAAACATAATTTCATTCACGAAATACATGTGCATTCTTGCAAAACTCTCATGTCCATGATGTAAATACATGTGCATTAGATACATTCATCTTGAACTATATGCACACATGCATTATTCCTCTTCATAATCATTATCTAACGAAAAGAGCAAATAAACGAGAATAACCGTAACATGAATAAACACATATAAAGACGTAACAGTTACCAATGTCGAAAAACGATTACTGTAATCGAAACAATTTTAATTCATTATTAAATTCTTGTTCCAAAACCTTACACTTTCTAGTTTAGACAAATATTAAATCCAACCAATATGATTTTTTGAATCAAGATCTTAAGTTCCATCGTACCTCTCAATTGGCCTATTAGATTCATATAATAAAATTATGTGTTTTTTTACATTTGAATTAACAACTCAAAGACCCTATAATGCCGTCTTTATAATAACCATCCGAACAAAAGTCAAAACACCAAAAGAATAAAAAAAATACTGTGCAAAATTAGTTAGAACCTAACCTTCTCTGTTAACCTTTGTTGATGTATTAGAAAAATGCATGACACCAAAATTGGTTGTCCCATCCTTTAAGATCGATTGAAAAGAGTGGGAAGCTTGGAGTGTCGATCAAAACATTATTATCTATTTGAGTTTTGTTGGATTACGAGTAGCAGACACATCAAATCCTAATATCCAGACACATCTATGGCTGAGGGATCACGAATCAGAAAAGACGAACCACGATCTCAGCGACATAAATCGAATATCAGAATAGACCATATCATGGGCAACACGAATCTAAAGATAGATCGGTTTTTGGGTATTTTTATGGTGACGGTGGTTTATGAAAGTTGGAGAGAAAGATGGAGGAAATGGGTGCTGATGAATGAAAGAGAAAGTATCTCTAGGTTAGAGTAGAGATGCACAATTCCTTAACTACCCTTTCATCATTTGCAATTTGATGAGCTGACCGCGATGGCTTCTGAGCACAGCAGTTCAGGACCCGCACTTCATGATATGACTCCTGTAACAATCAGTTCAGGACTCGTGTCAAACCCTCCTCCTTTAACACTATTTGTACCACCTATGAGATTTGACTGGGATTTGTTATTTCAACCAATGTTTGATGAGTCACTTAATCCCCCACCTTATGTTGATTTACAAGCACCAGAAGTCATTGCTCCTATTCCTGAAGTAGTTGCACCTAAACATGCTGTATTAACTGGCTCACCTTCCTCAACTACAGTTGATCAAGATGCACCCTCACCAAGTAAGGTGGTGTTTGTTTTTTCAGAAATGCCTCTTAACAGCATCTTAATCTGACTCATTCAGACGCGGTCAGACATTTGGGTCATTAAGACTGTTTGTTTTTTTCATGTCATTCAGAGGCAGTAAGAGGCAAACACTGTTAAGAGCGTTTGTTTTTTTCTGGCCATTAAGAGGCAGTAAGAGGCATAAACCTCTTACTGAACTAGATGTGGAGGGGGTGTCTTAACACCTCTTAATGTCTTTTTTTCTCTTTATTTATTTTCTACTTTGTTGTTTTTATTTTATTTTATTTCTTGATTTTTTTTTCTTATTTCACTTTTTTATTTTGTATTGAAAGTATTAAATAGAATGATTACATATGTTTTGTTATATAAAGAATGTATAAGATGATATGTGTCAATTTATATTTTGCTCAAATTGAAGGGTACGGTTTCGGATTCATATATCTTAATTCTAACACGACTCATTTAGTTAATCGTTTTAAAAGTTCAATTTAAACTCCAACATGTTTATTTTTGTCGAATAAACATGAGATTGCATATTTTTTTAAATACTTTAACTTGAAATTTATTATATTATAAAATTTGTTTTTTTATTTAATACAATTTTTTTTTTGTGTGAATGCTATCATTTTATATTTAAATTGTAAAAACTATTGTTTAACACATTTATACATTTTTACCAAAACAAACAGTTTTATTTTATTCAGATTCAGACTTCTCGACCACTTATTCAAATTAAGATGGGAATCAGATTCAGACTTTTCTACCGAATATTCAGATTCAGATGTGCGAATCAGATTCAGATTCAGAGCCTTTTAATAAACAAACAGCACCTTAAACTTGGATAAAGTTTAAAATCGTGTGATTATCATTGTTTCGAAGATAACTAATTTTTTTAAGAATCGTGAATCTGATGGAATCATTTGTAATTTATTTTAATTGTGTTACTCTTTTATTTGTTGTTGACCAAAAATCATAGAAGATTCAAGCTTTGGGTCAATGAGTTAAGCCTTTAAAATGATTATAAAGATTAAGTATTACCAGCTTTAGGTCATAGATTTAAGCCTAAAAATGTGTACGCCTCTTCTAATCATTATGATTTTTATCTGTTCATACGAATGGGTGTTTAAAATGTTGGTTGGTTAGTGCTGACATAAAATGGGTGCTTAAACTGTTTTGTGTCGGTAGCATTTGTTGGTTTGGGTTAACGTGTTGTAGCACTGGTTTGGGTTCACTTTATTTTTAGCACTATCACACTCATACTACTCAAGTGTTTGACGTTGACTGCATAGCTTTGCTTTCCAAGACTATCTACCACTACACATTTATTTTCTATGACTCTGCACTGTGAATTAACCTGGCTTTTCGTAGCTCTTACCACACAAGTTTATATGCAAATTGTGACGGTTTGAATTGATCAATTTAATATACTTTAGTTTCCTTTTCATATTTTAGCGAGTAACATGATAAAGTTGCATTTAAGGTATCATGTTAGATAACTCTTTTAAAATAGTTTCTCTTACACAATTTACTTGATACACAATCACTAGGTACCTAGACCTTATTTTGGAGATGCTACGACTAAGTGAGGAAGGACCTTGTCAAGGTAGGAATGCACATGAGCATACATGTGTGAAGAGATGTCTTGTTTATTCTAAATGCTAAGCTTGATGTAGTTCCCAATCATTTTATAGAATTTAAAGAGCCCATGGGTAAATTTCTTAAATGATATATGTGTAGTGTACGATTGAGTTATCAGGTTGCATATATTGGATTACAACATGTCTTATTGCAAAGCTAAACCCGGGAATAAGATTATATGCGTGGAAAATTGGACGAGTCATGTGAGTTGCGTTATATGAAACAAGTAAATAAGGACGGGTCAAAATGGTTTGGGTCGACCCTCCAAAACTATTTTTTTAATTTTCAGACACCTTATCAGCTAGATCTATATAATTTCATCCCTTATTAGCTCTATATATATTGTTGAATTAAGTTTTATTGTATTGATGAATGTATTATGTATAGTTGAATTTAAGTAAATATGTAAGTTGTAATAGGTCATGTTTGTTATTAAGATTAAGTTTCTGGTAAATTAAGTTTGGTTTTAAGGATATATTGTTAAGATGGTGTGTTCTAGACATGGGAAAATTGGTTAAGTTGTAATAGAATGTGCAGTTTAGTAAAATATATTCATTTTCGTGTTTTTCGTATTCAACGGGCGATGAACATCGACAAAGTAAATTAAAGGTTATTCTATAATTAATGGGTTTACTTAGTTGAACTTCCTATAAGAAATGTTTGAATACCAACAACATTATATATCAGATTATCGGCTTTGACCCCATCGAACTTGAAATAGTGTCTAAGTGCTATAAATTTGGATATTAACTTGATTATCACTCGCATGCGTCATTTGCTATTTAAGACCATCAAATTTGAAGACGACAACGCATGAACGTTTATTTAATTAATTGAAACAAACTAAAATGTTCATCGAATAATTCACGTATTCTTACTATTTCATTCACATATTAACGGAACATGTTTACGTTTGTTGTTTTCTTATTTTATATTCACATATAAATATAATTTCTCACAAAAATATTTCTTTAAAAAACCTCGCAATTCTGCGGGATTTTAAGCTATCTATTTTTTATATAATAAAACAGACATTTTTACAAGTATTTGAAGCAGATGCATTAAAAAGCTGAGTTGTCGATCCCACATTAAGGCTCACATATGATAGGTACAACACATCACCAACATACAATAAAACAACACAAGAAAGCTTCTACGACATAATTCATATGCATTCATCCTCTACAAAATCTCTACCGCCATTATTGTGATAACCCTACTTTTAGCAATAGTTACAATCACATAAATCAATGTTTTTCAATGTTCTTCTCTACAATTATTCTTAAGCCAAAATCAATTCACCAATCAATTCACACCATTAATTCCTATGCGTTCAAATCACCGATTCAAAAAACAACATTCCTACAAAGTATCATCCCCTTAACAGTCGATCTATGCCAGTAAATATCGCATCTTTTTTTTTGAACGGCAACTTTATTAAAAAAAAACTAGCAAGGAGCTAGAATTACAAAGAAATTAAAAAAGGGTGTTGAATCCAACTATCCCAACTAATAGAGTTTTTACCCCTAGCAATATACCAAGAAAAAGAACGCCTAACTATGTCTTCAAAAATACCATCTTTTCGAAGATTTGAATCAGAGAAGAGGAGATGGTTTCTATATGACCAGATACTCCACCAGGAAGTGTAAAACACTCCTTCCAGCACTTGTTTTGAACTTGATTGAAGCTGAACCAAATTAAACCAAGATAACCAAGATCGATACGAATCAACAGGGTTCCAAACCAAGCCCCACCAATTACAAATAGACCGAACAATATCTTTTGCCAAGTCGCAACAAAACAACAAATGATCGAGATTCTCGAAGGCCTCACAACAAATAGGACAAGAAATAGGGGAAACCTGAACTCCACGCCGATGCAAAATAACCCGAGTAGGAAGACGATCCATAGAGATCTTCCACGCCAAAATATTAACCTTGATGAGGATCTGCTTGACCCATCTAGACGGAACATCAGATTTAGACAAGAGCATATCGTCAAGCAACCTATGAACATCTTTTACACGAAAACACCCGTCACCATTAAGGTCCCAGAACCGACGATCCCCTGAAGTTTTTTTTTATAGATCGATTTAAGTCCTATATTACAAGTATTTTGAATCTGTTTTCTCACCGGAATTTATCAATGGGTTGAAGTTCTCACGTGTCCCAAACCACAAACTTGCATTAAAAGTGGGTGTCCCGATAATGTTGTTGCGAAATATTGATCATGCAAATGAATTATGTAACGGGACAAGGATTCAAGTTCTTAAATTAACAAGAACTTCAATTCAGGCACACATCATTAATGGAACACACTTTGGAAAGAAGGTTATTATACCAAGGTTGAGAATTACCCTGTCTGATAAGCGTCTACCGTTAAAGATTGTAAGGAAACAATATCCTTTGTCACTTTCGTTTGGTATGACAATTAACAAGAGCCAGGGTCAATCGCTTTTAAAAGTTGGTTTGTATCTGCCACGTCCCGTTTTCACACATGGACAGTTATATGTGGCTCTTTCAAGAGTCAAAAGCAAACGATGTTTAAAGGTTGTCGTTTGTGATAACGAAGGTAATGTTTCGAAAACCATTACAAATGTCGTCTACAAAGAAGTACCTCACGGTCTATGAACAAATTTCAAGAGGTACGTACAATACATATGACATATTCTATACAATATTTGTTAATCATATATATTACCAATCATAATCTACTTCAACTTGCATTTTTTTGGCATGAACTGTTAGGTTTTCACAGAAGAAATATTTGGATATTACTTCAATGTGTCTCACTATACTCTTCAAGACCATCAAGTTTAAAGACGACAATGCATGGACATTTCTTATTTTAATTGTTTCTCGAATGCTTGACTTATTACTTATTCATCCTTTCAAATATTAATGAAACATTGTTACGTTCTTTGTTTTTTTCGTTATTCACACACGTTATTCTTTAAAAAAATCTTTAAACTACACCTGGGGTTACACGGGTCATTAAGCTAGTTTTTCATATTTAATTGACCAATTTTTGCGTTTGGCATTGTATGAAACAACAGATTTCTTTTTCATTACAGTGGTGTCAATGTAAGCATAAAAGAAAGTAATTTATATATATCAAGAGGAGAGTTATTTTATATCACAAACTTTTATCATATGTTAAGAGAAAAATGTCACTCATTCATTTTTCTGTTGAGGAAAAAGAAGAAAACTTAATTAATATTAAAATTAAAATTTTAATTACACTATTTTATAAAATAAATATCTCATGAATCGTCAATCGTTACACCAAAAAAATTATACCGTTACGATGAGCACTTAATTATCTTTCTATAGACGGACACTTTGATAAACTTACGACAAAAGAAATTCCTTCGGTTTTTTCCCATTTTCTTTGTTCTATTGAAATTCGCATATCAAACGTTATTTAACACTAATATCAAAGTTCAAACACTAAACAACAGTATTAAAATTGACATAAGTATTTGTCTATAAATAAAAGACTTTCCCTGTTTTTATTAAAGGAAAACACACATTCAAGGCTTTTCCAATCATATATCACACACTGTATTCGAATTATAGATTATAGGAGTTCATTTATAAAACATTATCACATTTGGTAAAAATCACATGTGAGTAAAATCACATGTGATTTTATGTGTTTTATCTAACTTTGATAAATTAACTGCGCTAATCTACAATTCGAAATATAATTTGTTATATATGGTTGAAAAGCTATGAATGCCTAGTTTTCAAGAAAAAAATGATGAAAGTTTTAAAATATTGTAGAAAAAGTTATGTTCACTTTATTACATATTTAAATTTAGATATTAAAGTATACAAATTAGTGTTTAATATGCAAGTTTCAATAACGAAAAAGAAGAAAAAAAGACGAAAAACGTGAAATAATCGGGAAAAAAGTTTGTCGGAATTATTTCAAAGTGCCTGTCCATATAAAAATAATTATATGTTCGTCGTGATGATTTTTTTTTTCGTTTAACAATTAACGATTTAAGAATAATTAATTTTTGTAAAAAAATGAAAATGAGTTTATTACCTAATATAAACAATAAATGGATTGCCTAAAAATATATTATACTTGACATTTTTTGTCATTGTGTGTAGAGTGCTATTTTTTTTGTCATTGTGACACCAAACTTTTGAATTCGTGCTATTGTGTGTATTTTGTGACCATTTTACCCTTATTTTTTTTTAATTTTTGAAGGGTAAAATGGTTATTTTACATGCAAAAATAGTCACAAAATACACACAATAGCATGAATTAAAAAGTTTGGTGTCACACTGGGGAAAAAAATTAGTACTCTACACACAATGACAAAAAATGTCAAGTATAATACATTTTTATGCAATTAACCCAACAATAAAAAGCCAGAATTAAACCTTTTATATTTAAAATTTTATTTGATATGTAAATAAACTTTATTTTATTTTAATCACTATAGTTTTATCAGAAAATCTATTGTAGACTGTATGAATGATTTCTTACATAAGCATGTTTTTAATTGGCCACGCTACCACCCAATCCGTTGTTTCCCCCGGCAATTTAAAATTTCTTCAATTAAATTATTCATATATAACATTTACCAATTACTCAATTACTCACCAATCTCAACAAAAGTTTTCATCACTATATAGAAAGTCTTTTGGGTTATGAGTCTGTTACAAGTTACAAGGTGAGTTCTTAAAAATTAACATTTTAACAAAACGTCATTAGATTACCGGTCGTTTGCAAAGTTAATTCTTAATGAACCAACCCTAAGTAAATACTATACGGAAATAGTCATTGGGTTATCGTTTTGCTGAAATGTTAGTCTTTAATGACTGGCATTTTAACAATTTCTGTTTACCTGTCACTGCGGAAGCGATCCGTGAAAATTTACGTTAATAGTCCTTTTGTTTTACCCACTGTTAAAACATGTGTCCTAAACGAACAACTCCGTTAACATAAATTAACGTAAAACCTCACGCTCCGCAACGTAGCACGAGTTAAAGATCTAGTTTGTATAAAAGTTGAGAGATTATTTAGTGTAGGTTCGGCAATAAAAAATCCCAAAGTAAGATACACAAATATAGCATTATTATGAAAAAGATCATATGGTGGCTTACTTGCTTATCTGATTAAGATATTCTCGTAAACGTTTTTTTATTTTTTCTTAGGTTTTGTTTGGCAAAAGAAAAAGAAAAAGAAGAAGAAGCAGAGAGTAGTATTAGTAAACAGTAGTTGTAACTAATAGTTATGAGTAATAACTGTTTTTTCTATAAAATGTTTGGTAACGTAGTTGTAGGTGTAATCACCGGGGACTAAGTCGATTTGAAATTCGACTTGTCGAGCTGGTGGAAGTCCTGACAAGTCTTCTGGAAAGACCTCCGGAAAATCCTGAACGATCGACACGTCTTCAAGTCGTTTCTCCTCTGACTTGTCTTCTCTCTTCTTTACCGAAACCTGTGCCAGAAACACATGGCACCCTTTCTGAATGTACTTTTGAGTCTTGGTATACGAGATGATATTCAGTCTCGAGTTACTCCCATCGTTGCTTCCATCGCCTCGAATTGTTAATATCTCATTGCCATAGGGAATACGAACAATCTTTTTGTCACAAACAACCACAGCATGATACTTCGATAACCAATCCATCCCAACTATAACGTCGAAGCTACCGAGCTCTACGGGCATTAAGTCAATGTTGAACGGGTAATCAAGCAAATTTAACGTACAACCCCTAATAATAGTGTCAGATCCGTTAATCCTTCCATCGACTAACTCTACAGTATAACTAACGTCTAACGCAATAAGAGTAGGGATGCCAATAAAGTCCGTACCCGACGAGGACCCGATCCCCAAACCCGAATTGACTGGGGAATCCTCGAGTTGGCCAGGAATGGGGATGGGGACGAGGAATCCCCAAATTATGAAATCGAGGATGGGGCGGAGATGGGATAGCATAAATCCCCGACCCTGACCCCGACCCCTACCCACTATATATACACAGAACAAATCTATAAAACTAATTAATGACAAACCAATTACATTTACCTGTCTAAGTATATATTAGTGAGTATTGACAAGTATTATACTTGAAGTATATTTGTATATATATGTGATATATAATGGATCAAATATTTTTAAAATGTTAAGCACTAACTACATATTATTCAACCAAAGATTTTTCGAATACACACACACACACACACACACACACACACACACACACACACACACACATATATATATTTATTATCAAAATAGTAAATATAAAAATCAATATATTATAAAAATATATATATAAATAAATATTATATAACATATATGTGAATTTTAAGTATTTACGATGTTTTAAAGTTGAAAGACATTTTAATTAGTCCAACTATGTACAACGCATGCATTTTAAGACATTTTGTAAGTCAACTATTTAAATTTTCGATTAATTGTGTAATTTTTATGCTCAATTTATAAGGGCGGAAAATCCCCGAATCCACATTGGGATCCCCGATCCTCATTGGGGACGGGGACGGGGACGGGGACGGGAATATAAAACGATTCCCCGATGGGGATGGGGACGGGGATGGGGGTGAGGCTGGGAAACAGGGATGGGGATGGTAAATACGATCCCCGAAATTCCCCGACCTATTGCCATCCCAAAGTAGGAGTGATATCAATTAAGACACTAAACGTAGTCGACACAAAGCTTCTATCGGCGTCAGAGTCAAATAAGATATATGCATAACGAGAAACGTACCCGTAACGACGTTGGAGTCTGGGTTGCCGTCACCTCCTCCCAATGCATAAGCTCTCTCACGAGCATCATTTTTAGCAGCCTTGTTTCCACAATTCTGATTCTTGAGTTTAGGACAATCACTTTTGTAGTGTCCCTGTCCACCACACCCAAAGCAGGTCACAACCCTCTGATTTGCCACAGGGGCTCTTGGAGTTTGAGCAGTAACAACAGTCATACAATCTCTGGCCATATGGCCAACCTTCTTGCAGTTGGTGCACTTTACAGTACACGGCCCTTCATGGCGCAGTCTGCACTTGTTACAGTATGAGGCACTCCCAGCATACCCTCTCTTCTTATTGTTGTCAATAGTGAAAGCTCGTGCCATGTTCTTCCTCTTGAATGATGGCTGCTGTACAAGGTTGTCCCGTGGGTTATTGTCAAACTTTCTCTTATGCTCAGCATTCCTTGCAGCATACACATGAACTTTTTGATCCATTAGACCAGTAGCCATTTTGATGGCATCTTGAAGTCGAGCAGGCTTAGAGGAGGTAACATTTCCCTGAATGTTATCTGGTAGACCCCAAATGAATCTCTCAATCTTGTCGTCCTCCTCATGAACCATTTTGGGACATAGAAAAGTCAACTCCTAAAATCGTCGCGTATAACCAGCGACATCTGTCCCCTTGACACACAAATTCCACAACTCATTTTCTAACTTCTATATCTCATTCCTTGGACAGTAAACATCAATCATCAGCTTCATCAAATTAAGGGTGGCAATTCGGGTCGGGTTCGGGTTAGCGGGTTGGGGTTGACATGTTGGCGGGTCAGAAAACCCCAACCCGAATCTGACCCATTTAAATAATCAGGTTAGCTATGTCAACCCTAACCTGTTTACATATAACCCGAACCTGACCCATTTAACCCGTATATATACTTGGGTTGGAGGGTTAAAAGGTTAAACGGGTTTTGAGATAACCAATTTAACTCGTTTTTTTATATACAGAAGGTGGCACATTCCATGGGTTAAGTAGGTTAAACTGGTTTGTGGGTCGACTCGTATAACCCATTTAACTCGTATAAGAAAATATACATAATCTTTAATTTAAGAAAGAAGATTAAACGGGTTGGCGGGTCGACCAGTGATATGTGTGAAAACACATATCCGTTTTATATCAAAAATGACCCATAAAAGACAAAATTGTGCTTAAAATACTTGTATATTGCTTGTTTTGTCTTTGTGATTGTGTAGGTACGGATATAGCAAAAATCGCAAGAAAACGGTCAAAACCGGACAAACACGGATACGAGACGGAAAAGAGTGTACAAAAGCCGGGGATTTGATAGCAAGAAGGGTCAAAAGTCAACTCCAGTCAACCCTTGGTCAACCAAAGTCAACTCACTAAATGACAAAACCCATAAAAACTCAAAACAACCCTTCAAGTCAAACAAAGTTGCAAAAATGGTCCCTAAGCCCTAACGGTGTTAACTTTTTAACATATAAAAGTTAACACTCGTTATTTTTTTAACCCTAAGTCCAAATCCACTACCCATTACTCGGCCCATTCCAAATTAGTTAAAACCCAAGCCCAAAGCCAAGTCAACCTTCGAGTCAAACCCCCACCCTTATACAATTTAAAATAACGCGGGTAAAAACCCTTTTACTGTTCATCATCCCTTCCAATTTAACTCGGGCTCAAAACAAAGGGTTAATGCAAATTGAGTACGTGGCCAAGCAATTCAAGTACCAAGGAATGATGTGGCAGAGTAATATGTCATCCAGGGCTCTCATTGGCTAAAACCCACAAGAATGACACGCGGCTATTGGAAAGAAACACACCAATCATTGGGATTTTATGCTAATTTACTCACAAAAGAAGCACAATGAGTCTGACACACGGAATGCCACGTTGGCAATCCGTGTGCTCACTCATTTAATCCAACGGCTCAAATCAAGGATCCAATGATGAGAGAAGATTCAAGGGACAAGATCAAAGGGATAGAGGAGCAGGCTAGACTCCTAGAAGCATCTCTTGCAGGCTATAAAAAGCCCCTCACATTCACACACACGTATCTAGTTTTTTTAGCTTTTAAATTTTTAGTAAAATTGTAATTTTAGCTTTCAAAATTTTAGCTTAAGTAATGTAACTTTTCCAACTTATTGTACTCTCACTTTCAGCTTATTGTAATCAGTTTTACTATTAATGAAATCATCCTTTGTTTTTACATAATCTGTTTTACCTTACAAGTTTTTAAACTCTCAAATTCTCATGTTACTGTTACATAAGCTTCTCACAAGCTCTTCATAAGCTCTCTGAGTCTATAAGCTTGGATTGAGCTCATAACAAGGATCTAATCTACTTAAACCTTAATAATCAGTTAAATACCTTGGTTAAATATGGATCTTAGCTTTTGGATGATAAGCTTAACCTGGAAGAGCTTATGGGACCTTTACTAGCTTATCCTTGTGATAAGCTAGAGCTATAGATAAGCTCCTTGAGCATTGATAAGCCTTTGGTTAGCTAAGGCACTTGTAAGTTCCTTTTTCCCTTTCTGTCTTAATTTTCTAGCTTATAATTTGTTTATTCTGCTTATAATCTAGCTTATTTGTGCTTAATTCTGTCTCATAGTGCTTATTGATCATGTTTTGTCATCTGCTTTTAGCTTTAGTTGCTTAGATCTTAGTTTTTCATATTATGTCTTAAAAATCTTTAAAAAATCCAAAAATATTTAGCATAATGAGTAGCTGTTAGATTCTAGCTTATTTGATTGTTAGTATAAGCTCATAAGATCTGTTTTTAGCTATTTATTATATGGTATTGAAGTTTTAATTTCTAGATCTCTTTTTCACAAGCTTAATTAGATTTTATGGTTGCTAAAGGGGTGTTTGGGTCAACAGCTTTAACCATAAGGTAGAACTGTTTGAGCCATTTAGTCTTTGGATATTGATTTTAATTCGTCATTTTAATCTGTCTTTGCTAGTTTTATTAGCTAGGTTAGGGGTATTTAGTTTTTAAGAAGTTGGTTTCATAATAGTTCAAGTCTGTTAGGGTAGTTTTCATTTATAAGTTCTATTTGATTCTAGCTTCTATAATAGCCTTATATGCTCTTAGATGTAAGTTTTAAGAGTGTTTAAATTAGTTCTTAAGTCTGCACTTTGTCAGGTCTTAAAGTTTGTCTCATGTCAATTGCACCAGCAGTTTTAAAAAAGTTAAAAGTAGCTATTTTCAAGTGTAATTTTCAGATAGTAAAACTTGTTTCTAGGATTTAAATTTTGGTTTATAAGTAGATCTAGTGTAGTTGTTTATCTGTTTCAAGTTACTTCTTCTTAAAAAGTTCTTTTGGTCATTTGTTTTTAAGCTCAAAAAGAGCATTCCATCTTTTTCAAAAGTAAGCCTCAAAGTAGCTTAAGGTCTGTTTGGTTTAACAGTATTCATAAAATGCTTATTTGAGTTTCTAAGTTTATGGCTTGTCTTTTGAGCTTATTACTTTCATTTTCAACTTTTTAGTGTAGGAGTAGCTTTTTGATCATTAGAATAGCTTTTTGTTAGCTTTAGAGTTCTTAAATATTTGAAAAAGCCAAAAATAATAAGTTAGTTACTTCTGTCAGTTTAATTAAGCATTTCCAGCTTATTTTTCAGCTTTCAGAAAAGTTTCTTTCACAAAAGTTGTTGGTTTATAGCTTATCTTCACATTTGCTTTTTAAAGTTTTTTCAAAAATAAAAAAAATCAAAAAGGTTGAGGCTGGGACTCGAACCCACGACCTCTTGCATACACACCCATAGTCTTACCATTGTGCTTCAATAGCTCATCCATTAGGTTTTCTTTTCATCTTTTCTTTATACACGTTTTAGTTTTAAGCTTATATTTAAAGCCGTAGCTTAGTTTAGCTTTTTCCCAGCTTATTAGATAAGCTGGGTACTTGCTTTTATTTTTCTTAAGTTCCTTATTGCATTTAGGACTTTTTGTTATTTTTCTAGATTTTTCCCATTATTAGTTTATTTTTAATCATTTTTCTTAGTTTAAATATTTCGAAAATCAATAAAAAATAAAAAAAATATTTTTAAAAAATACAAAAAAATAGTTTTTAGATTTAGAATAAATTATTTTAGGTTTACATGCATTAAAATCATTTTTGTCACTTTTAGATTTTTAATCTCGTTTTTAAGCTTTTTAATTTAGTTTTATAAAATAGGATTTTATTATAAAAAATAGTTAAAAATAGTTTTCTGAGTTTTTATCAGTTCTTAGATTTTTCTAAAATTTAAAATCATTTTTTAGAATTTTGGATTAATTTGGTTATTTATTTAAAGCCGTAGCTTAGTTTAGCTTTTTCCCAGCTTATTAGATAAGCTGGGTACTTGCTTTTATTTTTCTTAAAATTTTCCTTTGTCTTAATTTAGGTTTAGAAATTAAATTTGCATTCGTAGGTTTTAAATTTAGTTTACTTGCTAAATTGTTGCGTTTGTTTAGATTCCCGTTATTCGTTTTATGATTGAATTACTTTCCCGTATTTGTTTTACTTATTTTTCATTTGTAGAAATAGATAAATCCAATCTTTGAACCCATTCAAATCATTGTCTAAATTCAAACGTGGTTTTAATTTCATAGATCATTGGGGAATAACGACCCGGGAATCATACTTTCCGGTTAATATACGTATAATATTATATATATATATATATATGAGTGAATTTTCCTTAAGGGTCACTTTTGGAATTTTCTTAAAGCTCTCTTATAAGTATATTATCTTTACGTGTATAGAATTGCTATGTCAATTTTTGGCGCCGTTGCCGAGGATTTGTGATTAAGATTCCTTCGTTTGGATTTGTCGATCGTGATTTGAAGAACCTTTCGTCTTCGAAAGTTACGCTTTTAAGAAAATCAAAAATACAAAAAAATTAAAATATAAAAAGTAAAAAAAATATTTTTTCTTTTCTTTTTAAAGATTAAAAACAAAAATACAAAAATATTTGCTTTTCCGGATTTTTTGATTTTTCTCGTTAATTAGTGAATATTTAAAAAGTTACAAAGTTGGTAAAAGAACACCAACAAATAATACCTTCCATTGAGGTATTATCATAATAGTTCCCAAATCGAATAAAAGATTTAAAAACTTACCATTTGTGTCACTTACGAAATACGGCTCACCTTAAAAAGTAAATTTTTTAAGAGCTACCGTGAAGTAAGTTTGATTATTTGGTTCAAGTTGTCTATCTCATTGTCCGTTAAAATTAGATTGTGAATAAACTTTTGAAAAACCAAAATTTTTTTTTCTATTTTTAGGGCATGCGCACTAGATGTTCCAATTATCCTAATAATTCAAACGTCACAATTCCAAGACGTCGGAGAAGACAAGTTTCTAACATAGTCGAACTCGAGCTTCGTACTATCGTTGCACCAATGGCGGAACGTACAATGGAAGAGCTACTCCGAGCACCCACGGTTATTAGTCGAGGGGGATTGAGATTCTTAGTTTTCGTAAATGTTTACTTCATAACATTGCGTGAGGACACGGCAATACCTTAGTATGGGGGATTTTGGTATGTGCTTAATTACACATACCTTTTACCTTTAAAAACGAGCTAAAATAACCAAAAACGGACTTAAAATGCCAAATATACGCTTGTTTTGCTAATTGTGTTGTGCAGGAACGGATAACTAAGAAAAGGACGAAAAACGAAGCCAAAACGACAAAACCGGACTCGGAATGGAAAAGCAGGAAAAGACAAAGTCAAAGTCCAAGCCCAAGCCTGAAAAAGTCAACAGAAAGTCAACCCAAGTCAACCCCGAAGCCAAAAGTCAAGAAAAATAAGTTTAGGGACTAAACTTGTAAATCCCTAAACTTATATTTAAAGAAGAAAAAGAAGAAAAGAAAGACAAGGGTCCATACTGCCAATGAGGCAAAGTTATACCCCAAGGGGCAATTCTGCCAAAGCCATAAAGCTATAAAGACAAGGACGAGTGGTGAAAGTGGTATTATAACCCTTGGGGACTTAATTTGCCAAGTCCCCAAAACATTTAGAACACAAGGACGTGTACTGCAATAGCTATTATCACTTGGAGGGACCATACTTGCCAATTCCACAAACTTCAACCATAACTTTGAATCACTGTTTATCTCCCCCAACGTTTCCCGCCTAAACTCATATCCCAACAACCTGTCATTTTCACCATTGTTTGACTTCCCATGTACATCCAAAAACCTCACCATCTACAACCCCACACACCCACATGGGTTTGCCATGTTGGCAATCCCCAAACTCCCACCAATTTTCATCAAAGGTCGATATAAGTTTTCTTGGGCACAAAGGCGAATGGAGGGCCAGGATTCACTTCTGTTTGCACTCTCACAACAAACACACTCCTCTTTTTGTGTCTACAAAGAAGCACAATTGCAAGAAGACAAAGTTCCAAGAGCAAGAACCCTAGCTCGAATTTTTTCTATATAAAGCATTGTAAGCCATTGTGGCAAATGTATGTTTTTTTAAGTGTAGTTTTTAAAGTAGTTTTTAGTGTTTTAAGTTTAAGTTTTCAGTTTAAAAGTTTTTCATGTATTTTGTACTTCAATTCTTAATGCAATTCAGTTAAGCTTTTTATTGTTTTCTAAGCTTCAATCACTTCTCTAAATCTTTAAGCTCTCAAGTATAAGCCATTTTATAACTTGTTTTTAACAAAACTTTAAAGAAAAATTCAAAAAAAGAAAGAGTAGAAGCTACTGTTGGATTAAAGCATTGGAAGAATGAGCTATTTTGGAAGGCTTATTGGTTATGGCTTAGTTTTAGCTTAATTATAAGCTGTGGGTAGGATTTAGAGCTTAATAGGTTTCCAAAAACCCCTGTTTTGAGCAAGGGTTAAAGGTACAAATCCTTTTAAATTTTGCTTAAAATTACTGTAGCAATAGCTTATTTAGCTTATTTTTAGCTTATTTCTGTTTTTGTGTGCTTATTTATGTCAATTAATGCTTAAGTGTGCTCCTTAGCTACTTTTTCTTCATTTCCATGTAATTTGCTTAAAACTGTCAAGAAGTGCTTAATCTGTCCTAGCTTATTTTTCACTTTAAAGTGCTTATTAGTTTTGCTTTTTATCTTTTTATTGGTTAAAATTGCTTAAGTAGTAGTAATCTTTTAAAAAGTTTAGTTTACTTAGCTTTTATAGGTTTTTAAAATCACTTTTCAAAAATTAAGGGAGTGTTTGGGTTAAGAGTAAAAACGGGTCAAAATGGTTTTTGGTATGGGTTGTGGTAATTTGGTTAGACTTAGCTTAAGTTTTAAGCTAATCTAAGTCTGTTTTTAAGAGTTTTTAAGTTTGAAAATTGTTTTTCAAAGTTTTTTTAGTCACCTTTGAAACTGTGGTGTTTTTAAAAGGATACAAGTGCTTATTTAGATAAGCACTTGGGATCTTGAGTTTTAGTTCAAAAAGCTGTGTTTTTGTGTGAGTAAAACAAGTTGTTAAAAACCCTTTGTGTCATTTGACTTGTTAAGTCAAAACAGCCAAGACTTAAGTGTCAGTTTTTAAAAAAGCAAAAGCCCTTTTTCACTCTAAAAATTCAGCAGGTTTATAAGTGTTTTAGAAGCTCAAAATTTGTGCACAAATCCATTTGCTAGTGTACTTTAGCTGTTTTAACTTATCTTTCAATTTTGAGCTTATTTGACAGCTTAAAATAAGCTGTCAAATTAGCCCCTTGATTTAAGCTTAAATTTCCCCTGGTGCTAAGGGGGTAGCTTTAAGCCCTCTTTTCTAGCTTTTTAGTAAGACCAAGCCCAAGCTTTTGGCTTATTTTAAAAGCCAATAAGCTCTTTTGTAAGTGTCCTCAGTTTTAGGCTTTAAAAAGCACTTTTGATGGCTTATTTTTAAGCCAACTTTTTGCCCTTAGCTCAAATTATACACCAACAGTACTAACTCTTTAGTTAGTACTGTTGTGGGTATTAAGCTCCCTCTTGGCTTATTAAGCTTATTTCATAAGCTAGTGTTTGTTCCTAGTGGCTAATTAGGTTGGTGTAATAAGCTGTGTGTCCTTAGTTGCCCTTTTTCATTGCTTATTTAGTGTTAAAAGTAGTGACTCTTAGTTTTTAAGCTTAGTTTAAGTTTCTGTAAGTTAAGCCCTTTTTCAGCTTATTTAGTTTCCCCATTTAGCCTTTTAGTGCTTATCTAGGATAAGCTAGCCAGTCCCTTTTAGCTTTTTAGTACAAGTTTAGCTCAAATGTCCCCAAATGTCCAAATGACTTAGCAATAAGCTGTTAAGCTTGTTTTAAGCAAACTGTCGTTTTAAAAAGCTGTTTTTAAGCTTATTTATAAGCTTTTAGAAAAAGTGGTAGTTTTGAAAATTGTTAAGCTCATCGAGCTTAACAACTTTCATTCACAAAGTTTTTCCAAAAAAAAAAAGAAAGGAGACAAGGGGTTACCCGGGTGAGCAAGACTCGAACCCGGGTCTCAACCCTCGTACACCTTTCTTTTAACACACATACCGCTGCGCCCTTGGGACTTTTTCGTTATAGTCCCAAGGGCCTTGGTATTTATATACGTTTTTGGGCTTTGTGTGTAATAAGCTGTATTAGCTTATTTACGGGCTTATTTATAAGCCAATTTTCAGCTTTTTATTTTTCGTAGGTAGAACATAGTGTCTAGTATTTTTAGTAAAATTTTCAGAATTTTTTGAAGTCGTTTAACATTTTTTATAATTTAATTTTGTTAAAAGTTTAAAAAATTCATAAAAAATACAAAAATTATCAAAAAAATATTTTTCTTTTTTAGAAAATTTTCTTTAGTCATCTAGTTTGTAGGAAAAATATAAAACTTTTTGTAGGGTCATTTTTACAACTTTTTGCTTTTTAAAGAACGGGTCCGGGTGCAGTTTTTGTCTTGACTCGTTTTTGGGTCAAACGAACTCCGTTTTCGGTCT